>BQKZ01000685.1:19941-84513 GCA_036244855.1 Temnopleurus reevesii
TGATGATGATGATGATGATGATGATGATGAACTATCCCCCTTGAAAGTAGCATAACTTTTCAACAGAAGGGTTTCCAGTAACAAAATATGACAGTTATGTTACTTTTCTATCTGCAAAAACCAATGAGATTTAATAGGTTGTGCGTGAATGAAGAAACATAAAATGAAAAATATCACTTGTCAAGTCATGAGTGCATTGTTTTAAGTTGAAAATTGATAAGAAAATGAACAAATTCATTTATTTGACTCATATTTGCTGTTTCGTTATTTTGTTAATGGCCAGACTCACCAATTTCTTCATATTTAAGGTTAATTTTTGTCCTACAACAAGTTCCTCCAAATTTATCTCAGCTGGCATTAAGGGGTTGAATAAAATAATGTTTTAACTAAGATTATGCTCAGCGAAGTGTAAAATACTATCAGGATAAGTGAATTAGGTCTACAACTTATCGTTTAAGTAAAAAGAAACATTTTGGTGCATACAAGAACCAGTGTACGAAAATACCTTTGTGACTTTTTAAAAGTGACATATTCCCATTAAAATGTGCACACTTAAACAAAATTGTTCAATCATTTTGATTTTAATAGGCAAACCAGTCTGAGAGTTGAATAAACATTACTGCTAGCATAAAGATGTTAGCATCCTCCATCAAAAAGATTACGCTACTTCCAGGAATACCAGTCGGAATTGATCAGAGAGCCTGAAAATCAGAAGAATGCAATATTTTGTATGCACAATTTCTTCAACTATTACCTGAAAGTAAACTGCCAGGGCCTGAATATTCTGGTTATTGCCTGAAAACTAGCATACTTGTATTTTCAAGAGGGGGTAGATTCCTTGTTGTGTGTGTCGCTCACTTCTTCTGTATCTACATAGTTATGTTCACAGCTTTCAATCTGAATTAATAATAATTAATAAATAATAATTAGATAATCTATATAGTGCAGTCACTGTTGTATGGATATACTCTACTGTGGTGTGATGTTAGGGTTTGTAGATATTGTTACTAAAATCAGTGACATCATTATATTAAACATTATTAACTGCATCAGACATCTGAGCAAGGCAACTTTAAAACCATATTGCCCGATTCGGATCGAAAGCATTATTGCCCAGTCAATTATTTGCTTGTATTGCCCACTCAGAAAGTCTATGGTGAATTGCGTGTAAAAATCAAGTGCATATATCATCACTGCGCCACTAAATGCGCGTACTTGCTAATTACGCGATCTTGATGACGTCACAATGCCTTGCAAAGTGACATTTAGATGACAACCCAACATTTTCGGTGGTTGTTTCACCATATCGGAACCTTTATTTCAATGTTATCAAATGATTTCCGTGTTAATTGAAATGCGAGATATATTTGAAATATTCTAAAATGTCTCTGATTCGGCTCTAAAAGTCTGATTTGGTTAATAGTAGCAATATTGAAATGCCTCAGGGCTGACAAATATCACCCTCATCTGCGATTTGGGCAATATTTGTTGTGTCGCCCTGAGGCCATTCAATATTGCTACATTATGTCAGCACACAAATAAACAGTCAAAGTACACAATGCGACATTAAGTGCATTATACATAATCTTTAATCTGGCAACCACCATATCAAGATCAACATTTGAATCTCAGGAACAATCACAATTCATTTATTCATTCAACAGAAACCATGTACCTGTTCCCTATCTCGGATTACATTTGGTGAAAAAAAAAGTCTAAACAAAATATAATGTCAGATAAAAATCCAACAAACCAAAAACACAAGTTTTAAAACACAAATCGAAACACAGGAAAGTAAAATGACCGATTGGATACAGAAATGGCCACAAAGAAACCCTTGCATACACCATTATCATTTCTTAATGGACAATGTGAAGTTAAAAATTTGAATTGCAAAGTCATCAAACATAATTGCCAGTTGGCCAATTACTATGGATGGGTTGTTATCTATGAAAGGGTTTGGTTTTCCATACAATAAGGTGGATGGAAATATATTACTACAAAACAGACATGAAAACAAAATGGAAATGCAAGTGCTCAGACACTGAAGACTTCATACACTTGGGCAACTAAAATTATCAAAATCTGACAACCATGCATAGTAAAATGTTGCTGAAGAAACATAAAAAAGAAGACAAGCGTTATGAATGAATTAAAACTAATGCATAATGCACTGATTTTAGAAGACTGGTCAAGTGAAGAAGTAAATGTGTAAGGAAGAAAGTAGTGAAGATTGTATTGTGTTTCTTTGGTGAAATGATGGAGATTCATAATGAGATAGGTATGGTTAAGGTTCAAACGTTTGGTACACAATCTAAATAGTTAAAAACTTAAGCCCTGGTCACATAGGACCCCGGAAGCAACACGATTCACCCTGACTCTTTGTTAATTTACAGTTAACTGCCTGAGAACAACGAGTCGGGGTGAATCGTGTTGCTGCTGGGGTCCTATGTGACCGGGGCATTACAGTCAGTTGCGCTTGCAAAACCTCTAAAATGATTTTTTAATACCATAATGCCCTTTACCCCATCATACATTTACATCATGGCACAAAGGTTACATGCCATCGTGGAATTCCTGCCCAGCTGCATTTTTTTCCCATTAAATATACCATTTTTATAATAAAGTCAAATTTATCCATGTTTACCAGAGGATGAAATTACATATTTAGTCCAAATCCAAATTGCATCCATTAGTGTTGCTATGTGAGACAAACATTACTCTAGCTTGCCCAAACTAGCAATGGCATGCAATACACTTTGCCCAATTTAATTGGTTATCAGGTGAATACATTTCCCCCCATTGGACATTTGACAAACAAATGTATATAAAATTTGACTACAAATACGAATGTGGCCTATTAATTGCATCTGTTTCTTTTAAAATTGGTATAATGTGAAAGCCTTTTCAGGCAAAACAAGACAATAAATCCTTTTGTCAGGCAATATAATATGTTTGTGATATAAGGAGTGAGTGCATAAACATGTATTTTCCATATCAAACACAAAATCCCCTTCATCTTTTTCTTAGAAAGATTGTATGGATAAAACATTATCATTCTCAATTTTCCATCTAAAACACTTTGTACAAAACTAAAAACCTCGACAAATCACCTTCAGAACATAAATTCCTAAGAAAAGAGAGGCAGAGAGAGAGAGATACAAATAAAGAGAGAGCAGCGATAGGGAAGAGAAAGAAAGAAAAGAAAATATAAGATAAAAAAGGAAAGTAAGAGGGATGAGATAGGAAGAAAAAGAGATAATTTTCATGAAACAGTATTCATATCTTAGATTGAAATGTTTGTTAATGATTCAATCGCTTTAAATTCAAACACTATACTCCGTTTATCTAGTAGCAACTAATTGCGTAGAAATATTGTTTGTATTTAAAAACTCTCTTAAAAATAATTGGATGCAATAGCCTTAAAACCTGAAAAGTTCTGTATGTAACTCCTAGAATTTGTTGCAACTTATGAATACATAACAGTAAAACTATAAAGCAAATTTGAGCTAAGAAGCATTTACAAACGAATGCCACTGCCTTTAACAAAAATCATGGCCAAATTCCAATGACAGATGTAATACAACAGATTTTTCTTATAAAACACATGAATATTATCCTTTGCAAAAACAGATTTATGATGACATATAAAGACAGATATATATATATATGGAGGAAATACATATGCACATAAAGAAATTGAAACACAAAGTCCCAAATGACTATTATTTTATAAAAAATATCCTCACCATTCATAAGTTAAATAGGATATGGGGTTGTACACACAAATTACAAACTAAAAAATAACCCCGATATTGATATAAATCTCTACATTCCACATGGATTACAGTGGACACACAATTTATTTATTCATCATCATAATCATCATATTCATCTTCATAACCCAACCACCGAATCATACTCACAATATACCACTTGTTATAGCTTTTATCTTATCAGTACTTCATTCCAATTTTCTTCAAATGATTCTGTTTTTTATACAATAGTTGTTCGAAGTGATATGTATATTATATTTGTACACATTCATTTACATATATCACAATTTATACATTTATGGAATCATGCTTAACATTGAGAGATTGCCTCCAAATGTTTCAGACTTCTGCTTGCTATACCTTTCCAAAATCATTGCATAGATGACTTCATAAGTCAGAGAAATAAGAAAGTAAAAGATCAAACTCAATAATTGTATAATCATCACAACCCACAAACTTCTCCAAAAGGGTAGTTAGTATACAGGGGCCAATTGCACGAAATATTCTCAGCTATCCTCTTCATGCTAAGGCGTCTAAAGTTCTTGTGCCACCCTCTTAACATAGTATTATCAACTCTAATGTCTATGTTATGAGGGTAGCACAAGAAGTCAAGACGTCTTAGCAGGAAGAGGATAGCTAAGACCAGTTCGAGCAATTGGCCCCTGATGGCTAAAAATGCGTCTAGCACTCAATTTCTATTCAAAGCAACATACTATACAAGGGAGCAATGTGCAGAAGCCGAGTCTATTGATAAATGCTGCTAATATAGTGTCAAATCCTTTTTTTAAAACCCTGATGCTTTCCAAATATGACAAACTCACAGCACAGTATAGAACACAACGCCCAGATACATCGTCCTTTGATCATTGAATGGTGAGCGTCTTCTAAACTGTTCAGCCTGAATAATAGGATATTTGGGCTCAGAACTCATACAAGTACATCAACAGCAGCCACAAAACTTAAATGGCTACAAGGACTTGGGCTAAATATGTGCAAATTTAACTTTAGCTGACTCCCTAGCAAAGCAAAAGCACTGTTTGTCTTTCAACATTTTGAAGCAACCATTCTTTCCTGCAAGCATATCTTTTAAATATATTAAAAAAATCTCAAAACATTGAGCGTACACTTTGTGCAAACATAAACTATTCACAAACAACAAACTAATTGCAATGTTTTCACATCATTGGGCAAAGAGCATGAATAAAAAAAAACAAATTATATACACCAACAACTTGTAAAATCTACATCGGAAGAATAAAAATTAAGTTAATGCACATTACGTTCTTGTGCAAGAAATACTTTGCTTCATTACACAAATACACTTGCATAAAATAAACTTGTGCAAAACTTTACATAAGTTGGATGATAGTTGAATAAGTACCCCTTTTATACATGGAAAAGCAACAATATAATGGACCGATATCATTTTGTGTCCATTTTCCATAACATGAAGTAAAGGAATATGACAGACCCTGCTTAAATCAGGTCTACACAAGAGGTTTGAAAAAGTCTTATCTGACAAAGTGATGGTGGAATATCTATCTATACCAGTAGTCCTCAAATTAAAAATGCCTCATTAAACTTGTATTCAGTTCAGTAAACCAGCAAAGCTGGCTTTGGTAAATATACAATTTTTCAAACACATCTCCAAACGGCCAAACTGAGATGGATAATGTTTGTCAACCCTTAATATATACTTTGATTATTTACATTTTCTTCAAAAACACAAAATAGGCAAAGCCATAATTTCTGTACATTAACATTACACTCAAACTTGCAGCAGTAAATGTTATATCATATCTCTCTATTCCAATTAATTACCAATGCCATGGAACATTTTTTATTTCTCAGAATACAGATATACACAAAATAAACCTCCTTTATAAGAATATTATGAGTATAATCCAACAGGGAAACTATTATATTTCAAGTTTCTTTGATATTTTGCCATCTATAGGTCTCTTTTATAATATTAACTAGCTTTATTCCCACATTCCTCATATCATAAAAAATGGAATTAATTCACAAGTAAATATTTATCAAATGAATACTCCCACTTCATCAAATCTCGCAATCAAAATAAGTATCTTCTTTTTTGGAATCCATTAAAAATTAAATTACAATTATAGAAAAATTCTTAGTTCATATTCCCATTATCAAGCATTGGTCATGAATTAAATGAGTCTGGGAAAATTATTAAAATAATAAATTATCAAATTATTTTGGATTATCATTCAATCTCTTCTTTAAATTGACTAACTAAGTGAAATAGAATGTAAGCATAAATGTAAATGTCAATGTTGGAAAATTACTTGCAGAACAAGCAGTACTGTGGCATGTTTGTGCATCTAGATTTTCAAAGCATGTGACATAGCATGGCTAATCTAACAAACCGTTTCTTTCAAACGCAAAGTCTTGGAGCAAAACTTATTTGATCACTGCATGGTGAATCGATGTAAACATTCACATTCGAGTCAAAGCAGAAGTTTCAACTGATTTCTCAAACTGGAGGCGAGAGATGTACCACGGGCTGGAGACTCGTCTGAGTGAAGAATAAGAATAACAATTCTCCAGAGTTCTTCAAATTTCTCCCCCTATTCAAGTGGAGAAAGAGATTTTAACATGGTTGTGAGTTCAACATTGCATTTTGCAGATCCATATGTATTTCTTTTCCAACGTGGCTGTGTGTTGCAGGTGCAAAATCAAGAATTTGTCTTCAGCTCTGCAATAATGCTTAAATCAGGGCAAACAGAAGCGGCTTAACCCCAATCTGCCCCTCCTCCTTGATCCCCCTAGATGTTTGGTCCCGCACTGGGCCCATAGTAGTATCCGTTGAGTTCCTGGATCTGTGCCTTCCACATCGGACCATGCCTAACTGCAGAGGACCAGGCCTAACTTCACGAGGACCAAACAGTCAAAAGCTGCTAAAACATTCCATCCATCCACGCACTCATCCCTAACAAAGACTATTGCCATAGAAGCACCAATCAAAAAGTGTCTTATATAAGAGTTTTGATCTCATCGGCCAACGCACGCCGGTATCATGTTAGGGTCACATCCAATGCGCCATTTGTCTCTGGACTATCGTGACGGCATCATGACGACCCATCTCTTGGAATGCTCCTGCTAGCCTCATGAGGGCGCCCTCCTCACTATCCCTTGCTTCCCACATGTCAAGGATTTGGTCCGTCGGACTGGGTTTGATACCAAAGAAATTTAGGTACCTGAGAGGAAATAAAAGAAGGAAAAGAGTTATGAAATGTGTTATTCTAATGTATCCTACAGTCAAATCTGGCTTTGAAGTCACCAGTCTACAGTGGTCACCTAGCTGTATTGCATCTCTTCATAAGAAAATATGGGTTATAGAACTTGCATATAAATGTAAACAGTCTACAATGGTCACTTTTCCTGTTTCCAATGGAAGGCCACTAGACAGGTTTGACTAAAATTATGTTCACTTTGCTCAACTATAATGCTAATGAGCAACTGACAAATTATGACTCTTTTCATAACTATTCATTCACTTATTCATATCTTTTGATTTGGTACAACAACAGTATCGCTAAGAAAACTTTAATATTCAAGTCAAGGTATAAATGCTTGATTTATATGAATTAAAATATTACCTAAATTCTAGGAATAACCATTAATATATGATGCTTATAACTAAATGGAAATATCTCAAGTATGAAACAATATAAAAAAATAAAACAAAAGGTAAATTGAAGTTGGAATTGGAGGTAAATTAACACATATGAGGAAAGACAGACAAGAAAATAGGATTGAAGGGGAAAAGGGAGGAAGGATGGGTAGATGGAGGGGTAGACAAAGAAGGAAGAGAGAGAGAGAGAGAGAGATAGATAAGGGAAGGGGCGAGAGAGAGAGACAGAGAAAGATAAGAGAACAGAGTGCGATAGGAAGGACAAATGATGGGTGGGGGAAAAAATGGAGGGGGAAAAAATGGAGGAAGAAAAATGAGAGACTAATTGAAAGTCCTTCAATGACTGGAATATTCTTGTACCTACCCATCAACTCCTAGCTTCGTTGCGAGTAGTTTCCAGTCATTTCCCTTGGGCTGGGGGATATCAAGGCATTGGCACAAGGCGGTTCTAACTGGTTTGGACAGGTGGAAGGCGTTCTGAGGCGGTACCATGTGGTTGGGGCTGTAACCATTCAGTCTAAGGTCTTGCTCTATAACCACCTGTTTATATTGAAACATAGGAAGGAAGAAAAAGAGAAGTTAATACATTGTGTTAATCTCGTCTCAGGTGTAATACATTGATGAGCATCACATCATAAATATAAGTTTTCATCTAACATCATTAAAACCATATGAAACCAAAACGTTCTTCAATGTCACCTGTCTATTAATACAAATTATATTGCATCGAATGACCCATGTACCACTTGCATACAGTCAGGCAAAATTGCTGTTTTACTTAGGAGCCTACTTTTCGTGTGACTCTGGTAGCCTATATAGTCTACAGACTAATTGTACATGAAAAGTTTTGGTGGTGTAATAATCTAAACATCAATAAAATATGAATATTCACCACCTTCTACTAAACTCTACAGATCACGACCCTGTCCTGCACGCAATAGACCCAATATCAGCCCTCTATAGTACACCCTTCTGGGTTAATACCAACCTAAACACATTCTACATGAGGTAACCGGATACTCAATTATACAGGAGGACTGTTATTAACCCCTACCATACTGAAATGGGCCTGGTCTTATCCCATCAAAGATCCTTTTCATGATTTGCATAGTGGTGAATGTACCAGGAGTCACCTCAACCAGACACCCAATATCATCATTCTCCGTCTCCTGCCACACCCTTGAGACCCTAGCCTGAACCCAGCAGGACCAATACTACCCCCCTATCACACCAAACCGGCTTGTCTTACCCCATCAATTGATCCTCTATGATCTGCATACTGGTTTATAGGCACCCTGAATCACCTCTAACAGACAACCGATACAACCGAACCGAACCGATACAAGCCCCTGCCCCACCATAAAGACCCTTGCCTGCACTCGATGGGTCCAGCACCACCCAAAATTGCCCCCTATTACAGGTTCCAGAGCGTGTCTTACCCCATCAATGGTCCTCTCCATGATCTGCATACTGGTAGTGTATGTACCCTGCGTAACCTCTAGCCGGCAGCCGATTGGGCCGATAGCAACCCCCTACCTCACCGTTAAGACCCTTACCAGCCCCACTAGGACCAATACCATCCCAAACTGCCCCCTACTACATGTTCCAGGGATTGTCTTACCCCATCAATGGGCCTCTCCATGATCTGCATACTGGTAGTGTATGTACCCTGAGTAACCTCTAGCCGGCAGCCTATAGGACCGATACCGGGCTCCGTCTTGGCCAAGGCAAAGGAACAGTGCAGCGTGTTGGAAGTCCCGCTCCATACATGGTAGAAAGGAATCTCCTGGCAAAATAAAAACATCAGTTTTGTTGTTATCTAATACGATTTCTACTACTTTAGTCTGATTAAATCTACAGTTGTGTGGTATATCACAACTTCACCTGGTTGAGATCAACTTTTCTTCTAAGCCTGATCAGCTTCATCACCATCATCATCACCATCATCATCATTATCATCATCATCATCATTATCATCATCATCATCATCATCATCATCACCAACATCATCACCATCAGCATCACCATCAGCATCACCATCAGCATCACCATCAGCATAACCATCATCATCATCATCATCATCATCATCATCATCATCATCATCATCATCATCATCATCATCATCATCATCATTATCACCACCACCACCGTCATCATCATCATTTGGCAGAAAGAGAGTAACTTACTTGACAGTTCTTGGCCAGCTTGCATTGCCAGCCAGGGACTATATTCTGGATCTCCAATCTTAGATTATTGCCGTTGTCATGGTAATCAAATTGACAGCTCCCCTGTAGAAGCTGACCTCCTAGTCTTCTCTCAACATTTAGGATATGCTGCAGAAATAATAAAGATGGAATATTGATTAGAAGTTTAGAATCATAATTGCATGCACTTGTGAATTCATAACAAGAAGAAAGCTAGAATAAATGTGAATGATGTGTGCAATGACATAATCATAATAAATTTGTTGATTTTAGTAATACATGTATATACTTGAAATAATATCAACTTTTGTTTTGTTTTCTGTTGATCAATTCTGCAGGCTTTTGGAAAATATGCATGCTGATTCGTAATTTGAAAGTAATTCAATTATTAAAAAACTAATCTGGAGAAATCAACATTAAAGCAAAAGATGCTCTTCAAGTTGCCAATTCAAGTATGCTCCTACTATTAATGTTGAAACTCATGAAAAGAGTGTTCAAGCTTGCTCAAAAGTTTACACTTTCCTTTTCCTTTTACATTAAATTGAAGAAAATCAATAACGGGAATGGTCATTAACTAAGCAGCTTTATCTTGGGTACACTTTTACACTTTTGTTTACTTTAAGAATCAGTGATATTATTGGAACCCAGTATTAATATTATGAATTAAAATAATTTGATTTGATCTGACATGATCTAATTTCAAATAGTCTCACCTCTAGAGCATCAGGCGTATCTTCTGAGATGTAAACCTTGATATGATAATCTAACGTTGACCTCAGAGCTGGACCAAAGGCTAGTAGTTTTAATCTCTTCGCTGACTGTCTCTCTGGCCGAGACTCGCCACTGAGGGCATACCAGCCAAGCTGATCGGTGACGATGCACGCTCGATGGGTATCAACCTGGCAGAAGACTTGTAAGTTGATTGTTTCCTCCCCTACCGTCGTCTGTCTCTGAAAAATGCAACATCCATTCAATAATGATTTGATTTAGTTCTTTGTCATATTTTTTGCATGTAAGTGATGCCCATTATTTCATTTTGTGTATTGTTATGATTGTTTGGTTTTAATGACAGTAGATCTTAAATTGAACTGAATTGTTTGATTCAGTAACAAATTCATCAATGTCTAATTAATAAAGTCGGCCTCTTAATATGAAGGATAGTTTGAAGGTATCATTTGGTGCTATTTTGTTCGACTTAAAATTCGACTTTTAAGAATGCTATTCATTATAATTTATCAGTGAATGTTTTATCCAGTTTGAGATTGCATACAATATTTTCAGTAACAAACACTTTAAGTACTAATCACTGACAAAGATTTTTTTCATCTATGTATAATTAAAAAAGTTTGGGTTTTGTAAGAGATTTGAATTTGTATCCCGCTGTAACATTATAAAAAGGTTTACCCCTTTCACAAATAATGCCATCTAGATTATTTAAACAGATTAACTGTAGTTATATCTGTACCAAAATATGAAGTGCAACCCAAAGATGGAGGACAGCATTTTTCCATTCTAATTTAATGGTTTCTTTTACCTCCCAACATTTATCATCAGTGGGATGCGTGCTGCTAGCGATGACAGAATGCCTCCAATCATTCTTGCTCATCTGTGCGCAGTGTGGTAAGACTAAGACGACTGACTTGGCAAGGACTACAGAGGGAGGTCCACATAGTATGACGGGACTGAGTAACGTCTGGTTGTGGTCTATGTGTGGTCTGTCCATTAGTTCGTGGGATACTGCTAGGTATATTTCCATCGTCTGACCGCGGGTTATTGCGCCCTCTGGGATCATCAAGCTAACTCCTAAATTTAACCAAAAGAAACAATACTTTTGTTAGTGAAAATGATACATACAGTGCGAAAGTCTACGTTTGATAACCTACAACATAACAAAAATTTATATTATCCACTTTGCACTGTCTCATATATTCAATGTTCCAATAGTTTTTTTTAGTATGAGACAGCTTTTTCAAGCATGGACACATTCAACTTCAGATGTATTTTGTAACAACTGATTTCATCAGTTCAAATGTTCAATTAAATGTTCTCAAAAATATTCAAAAGATATTTTCTTACTACTTATACGTGCTCCATATATTCTTTGAAAACGAGTTGACTTTTTAGAGGGTATTTCCTTAAACCATTTCACTAGAATTGGCTATCCCTGGACAAAGCATAGGCAAACTGATCTCTCGTTTCATTATTACTATGTTAAGATTTTTTTTATTGATTCTATGATTAGAGAGTTTTTAAATCTATTATGTGCTATATGAATTCATATCACTATTATAATAATAATAATAATAATAATAATAATATATGCAATTTATATAGCGCACGTATCCACTCTCATTGCTGAGTGCTCAAGGCGCTTTACATTATTCATCATTATTATTATTAAACTACATAATATATTAGTCAAAGTACATGTATTACAAACCTGAATCTGGTAGGACTAGTCTTCCGCCTCTA
The DNA here is from genome assembly GCA_036244855.1 of Temnopleurus reevesii. Lineage (NCBI taxonomy): Eukaryota > Metazoa > Echinodermata > Echinoidea > Temnopleuroida > Temnopleuridae > Temnopleurus > Temnopleurus reevesii. The sequence goes on from BQKZ01000685.1 coordinate 32,055, forward strand.
GACCCGACATGTCCCGTTGCTATGCTGTAATCTGAATGCATTGGAAGCCCTAGACCATTGCCCATTATTGTTCTGCCTGGATCCGAATCACACATAGACTGTGGTTCCAGACTCTCTTCTGAAGAATGCCCCTGCAGCATGTAGTTTTCATCCGCCTCCTCCATGATGTAACCGTCATTATCCTCTAGGTCGCCATAGCAACGCGTCTGGCAGTATCGAGGATCCTGTGGGGGAGGCTCTGGGGGGTTCAGCGTGGCGTAGATATGCTTGTCTTGCCCCGGACCGACGAGGGGGACATACGTGTGGCTTTTCGTAGGTGATAGCGATCGCGAGTGTGGATGCGAGTGCATGGATCCATTTGTCAATGAGTATTGTGATATATCTGATGATCCTAAACATCCGAGCTGCGTGATTGTTCCTCCTTTCTTCGGTGAGAACTGGACAGTCAACTGATGCGGGAGCTTTCCACCGGTGAGATCCGGGTGATGCGGATGCGTCGGCGTCCCGGACATCGGTATCTTCTCGTCATGGTTTGAGAGCGAGGTGTGGTTGGATCGTAGCGATGAATGCATGGTTTGCGTTGTGATGTCTGGTGGTTGTGCTGTAAGCATAGCCAGGTTACAGTCATCTATTAGTGTTTGGGTTTGGTGGAGGGTTGCCATGGTAGCGGGGGAAGCAACGTACAGGTCAAATGGAAAGAAGACACAAAAAGAAGCAAACTGAAATCTTCATGCAAACAAAAATGCAAGCAACAGAATCGATCACAAGGCTTTGAAACAATACGAATGATAATTTTTTTCAACAGAAATGCCACAAAAAAAGTTTTGAAAAAAAGAATAAAATTCCGATAGATCAACAATATTTTGTATATTCTGACAATTTTTTTTGGACTGTAACAAGTATTAATACTAATACAGGGTACTTCTAATGCGGCAGATTCCACTTGAATAATGCTCACAAATTACTTACATTTCAATTTTGCAAGTTCCAATGAACAAAGTGGACTTTAATGAAGGCAACAGAAATGATTGCAAAATGACAAACAAATACACATCAATATCTAATTGTTGTTTTTCACAAATACACATAGAATGTAAAGTATTGAAAAATTTGGCACAAAGTTGCTAGCCTACTACAAATAATATTCACATAGAGCTGAAAAATCATTGAAGTTTGAAAGAAATACATGCATTTTTATTGTCTAAAAATATTTATGTTTACTATGGCAATACAATTTTGTTGCCTGTTCAAAATGTCATGCTTATACTATAGAACCATGCTGTATTCTTTGAACAAAATTTAAACAGAAAATTATCAACATATTTACTCTGAAACACAAACAAAAATTTGGACAATCACAACATGAAACTCACAAATTATCACAATTAACAAAACTTGGCAAGTTCGAAGAAAAATGGCACATAAAGACAATTCAATATTCTAGAACATGATATGAGCTTGATGAATTTATGTGAGAAATTAATGTTTAAGGAAAAAAATGAATAGAGCATTTATGCAGAAACCCTGTAATAGTAATAATTTTCTTTGACAACATTCTAGATATACAATATTAATATAGTCATAAATAAAAGCACAAAAAAGTACCATTATTTACTGACTACTTTTATGCAAAAAAGTAAAAATTAACAGAAATTCTAGGCACCGCCTTTCCCATGAGAGAGGGGGAGATGTCATGTTAACCACTACTGTGCAATGTACAAGGTGTGAAATTGTTTATTCTACAAGTAAGTATTCAAAAGGTGACAAACTCCGAAATCATATTTTGAAATGCTGAAAAATATTGAAAAATCTGCTGACAATTAGCTGGTAACTTGACAACAGCTTTATCCTTCCTACAACTATGATGGATGGATCATAAGATTGCAATTAGCAAGTGGAAGATTACTCCATGAATCATAAAAAAACAATTGTAAAGTTTGGAAGTGAAAATGTGTTTTATCACCAGTGGAGATTGTGGTATAATTTGGAGTACTGCTGCTCTTTCTTTTGGTAACCAGATTAAAAATAAATAAGCTGTTAAATCATCATCAGGTTATTTATACCATTCTGACAAATATGATGCAATGATGGATTGTGTGATTCCCTTTTCTAGATGGCAAAATTGAATATTTCGTCCGTTTTCACGAAGCAATGTTAGCCAATGAAACACTGACACAGCAACAATTCAAGGGGTATCCCATATCAAAACAAGTCGTATTTCTACAGATGTTTCAGTGGTATTACAACTGCATTTGTGCAACACTACCCTCAGGATACCGTCACTTCATCTTAATTCTACAGAAGAATATGTTTCAGTGGCACTACAGCTGGATTCGAGCAACACTACCCTTTGGCTACCGTCACTTTGTGAAAACACGGATGATGAAATTTAAAAGAAATGAAATGAAATGGAAAATGAAAATGAAATGAAAATGATTTGTCTCCTTACCAGTGGAGGTAGTGGTGTAGCTCGGTGTGCTACTCCTCTTTCTCTTAGTAACAAGGTAGATCGCTATGAAGAGGAAGACGAGTAGGAGGACGATGATGGCAAGGGAGATACCAATGTAGAGAGGAATCTGCTCCGAGAGGCCATTCTTGTTGCCAGCTAGACGTTGAATAAGAGTGATATAATTCATGAAAACATTTTTCTAAATTAGACCAACGAGTTATTCTGGGGCCCGTAACATAGAAGAGATACAGTCACTTTTGCGATCATTCGCAAACTTTACTACATGATTTCATATAGACTTGCGATTGATATCATTCATACAAATGATTGGAAATCTTTATGTTATGGGGCCCCAAAGGATGAAAATAAGCAAAATAGTGCGGAATGAGAATTTGAATAGAAATGTGTATTACAGTTGTCACAAACACACACACACACACACACACACAAATTAAATCATTTAGTATTTGAAAGAATAACAAAAACTCTATCATGATTATAATGACTGGGTGCATTGTTTCTAGTATTATCTTAACGAGGGTGCTCCAATCTACAATCACAATGAACATGAGATATAATAATCAAAATATATCATTCCCATAAATATGATGCATCAAAATGTAATTACTTTTTTTATATAGTAAATTGCAATGCGCCAGTTGCATACAATTTAAAAACATATGAAAATTTTGTGATTAATGCTAACTACCATGACAACGATGTGCTACAGCCAATCAGCATCAAGGATTCCACAGGACTTGCCAATAATGGAAAATTGTCATAATTTTAAACTTTATCCAAGAGGGTCCTAGTGATTGAGCATTTTTTTTAAAATTGTGTATGATATCATTATTTACATAATTTGGTTATTTGACAAATGTTGACCATGATATACTCGTAAACCTCCTTATGAGCATGGGCATGAAACTTGTTTAAAACAATTATATAATTATCTTAAAGAATTATAATAATTTCATTTAAGATTATCTATTGCTTTCATGTCTCTAATTCCGAATACTGACAGAGTATTTCAGTGGATCATTTCATAAGAGCAAAGTGCTTTTTTACTTCCCTCTTCAAAAGTGAAAGAGAGCCCTCTGTTGGTGAGAAACATACACTTTTTGTAGAAGATTAGCGAAAGCTTCAAAATGATTATCTCTATTTAATAAAACTTTAAGAAATGGGCAAGACATAAATGCAAATATAAATTTGGCAACATTCAAAGCTGGATGAGTAAAGCAATTAGGTTATTTCAATGAGTTAATAAACATGGCAACAATGATGAAATAGACAAATACCTAATCAAAATAAGCTGAGGTATAATTGTGGTGGATGAAATCAGTTAAAATCATATTAAATTCTTTTAAGCATGAGAAGTGTAAAATCATACAGATACATGTATCCTTACATACATTGGTTTTTCAGCTAATGAAATGCAAAGCCTTTTAAGCCTAATAAGTTAAAATTAGAAATAAAAGGAAAGTCCATCATAGAAATCTGAAAGACAACGTGCTTTGGACCAGAAAATTACATCTTTGTAAAAACTGTAAATTAGGAAATCTGTATAGTATCCTTTTAGGAGTCTTTTCTACTTTGCTCGTTATTATCAAATATTCCGTTCAAATGTTTACCCAATGAAGAACAGGCAACAATCATTCTTCATATATATTCAGGTTTGAAAAAAAAAGAACTATAGAAAGAAAGAACTCTTAGAAAAATTATTAAACATATTTCTGCACTCAACCCAGGTGGGGTAAATGGGTACCTGGCAGGAATATTCATTCCTTGAAATGCCAAAATCCAAAGCAAATATTTCTTCTGAAGTTTACAAATACAATATAACAAATTTTCTTCCTAAATCCGATTGTCCCTTACTTCTGTCCTCTTCAAACTTTGCACCTATTAACCTATTGAGTACTGAATAATGTAAGTCCAATAGACTTTGCCTAGGGTCTACCAAGTTCTAGTAAATAATACATTAAGATGAACTTTCCTTTCAAGATCAAGGAATAGAAAAAAGAAAATAATAGTCACACGCTCTCACCATCGGGGTTTTGAGATGGAGTGTCTGCGGCACTGGGGGATATCAATCCAGGAGCTTCTACTACTGAAATCATATATGGAAAACAAATAGTTTTCAATGAGTAAGGATAAATGATATCAAAAAACAAATCAATTGAAATCATGCAGACTTGCAATATGTAGCATTCATTTGTATATTGTTTTCTTGCTTTTTAAAGCAGATCTATATTCTCCATTCTGTTATTTCCTTTCCCGCTCTGTAAGCGCATATGGACATGCCATGGCAATGTGTTATGCGCTATATAAGAACTAAAAATTATCATCATTATTATTTTCTTTTAATTTTTGTGGAGTGAGTTGTTCCAACAAAATAGTTCATCTACAAGTTTGTAACCCCCTTACAACAAACACAACCCAAAGCTTTAGTTTCTTCATGATTAATATGCCGAGTGGCCTGTTTATGATAGAAATGTTCCTACATGTACATTCAAATGAATACTACAGGATTGCAAAATAAAACAATATCTTTAAACAACTGATTGATCTTTTTCTGCTGGATTGGGGAAAAACATGGTTAAACAAATAAAATTGAGAGAAAATGTTAATTCGAAGTCACGAGGGGTACATAAAACAATGAATGCGTGGGGTGTTCCTGTGGGGGGGGGGGATGGGTATAGGAGTAGTGCATGACAGATGGGGTGGTTTTTTTTTTTATTTTTGGAGGGGGGGGGGGTCGGGTTGTGGCAAAAGAATGCTCAGATTAAACAAGGAAATTCATTTAACAAGTAATAATTCTTGACCAAAGAGGCAAAACAGAAGATTTGGCTATCTTACAATCACAAATCATGGGATTGATATAAATCTATATTTAAATGTCTTCATAGTTCAATACTTATAGAGTATACCCAGACAAAAACATCTTCAAGTACACAAATATAATTTCCTCTTGTTTGCACTTGAATTTCATAAAAAATCTTCAAATTAAATTAGGGATCCCATAACCTCTGGCTTTGCATCCTTCTGCAAATACTCATTTATCATATCTTGGAAAAAATCATCCAATTTATCTTTTAATGCATTCCAAAACTTGCCAATAATGGGCAAAGTGTATGAGGTCAGATTCCTAATGTACACTTCATTTTTCAATCTCACAAAACAGGTACAAATTTTCGATCTACATATAGATTAATCACCAACTTCAAGAATTTCTCATTGTTGCGACTCTTAATGGACAAACAGAAATACACCTGACGTGATCTCTTTTAAACATTTAACAATGTCAAAGATATTTAATCAAAATAGATCTCTCTCTATAATGGAGAGGTGTGTACTTTTGGGACATCTGTTAATCAATTTGTAACTGTGATAACCCATTACATGATCTAGATTAAAGAGGTCATGTTTGATTTCTGTGTAAATCTAATTTCATAATGCATTTATTCAGTTATTTAAGAAGAAGTTTGACCTAAAAACATCCCAATTTATCAATATGACTAATGGTAGAAGACAATGCTACTCAGGTAATACTGTACTTTCCTTGTCGAGAAAGAAATAGACTGTTAAATTAAAACTTTGGAAAGGATGTTTTCATATTTATAAATAAATTAATTTGTTTGTCTCAAAGCTATATGATAAATAAGTTTTAAAGAACGAAGAGAGAGAAAGAGGGAGAGAGGGGGGAGGGGGGGGGTAAAAGAACCGAAACTTTAAAAAAAATATTTATTTATAACAAATTCATTGCTTCGTTGAAACGGATATATTATTAGTGCAACACGTATGCCTTCTCAAATTCTTTCTTTCTTTTTTGTTGTTGTTTCTTTATTCTCTTTCTCTATCTCTCTCTCTGTATCTTTCTCTCGCTTTCTCTTTCATCATCCCAATTGCGGGTAATGCTACTTGGTATTAAATGCTGTCATATTTTTCATGCCATCTGTCAAATGGTAGAATTGCTACATAAGGATGAGCCCATGACAGTATACAGACACATCAGCCATCTGTTAAATCCAACTACATGATATCAAACTAAACTTTTAATTATTGAAATTAAATTGATGGCTGAAATCAAATGTTTGTGCAAGCCCTCTTTTACATTGACAAAGAATTTGAATGAATCTGGAGATAGGCAATATGCACATGAGCATCTGTTCCTATAAAGCCTGTCTGTCAGGCAGAACATTCTATATATCCACCTCTAGAATTAAATGATGTTTTTTTAAATTTAATTTCTCTCTATTTTGGAGGGGGCGGGGGTAATGGTGTTGTTGCTTTGAAAGCGTACATTTAATTGTAATTGAGATATCTTTTAAATTTGTTCAGAAAAATATCTCTATCATGATGAAATGTCTCTTCCTCAAATACTATTTTTTCTTTAATTTAGCATTGAGCATCTTTGCTCATAAAAGGTTTTAGATTTAAACAAATTTTTGCCCTAAACAGGACTTAAAATAAGATAATTTTGAAATATTGTATTACCTGAAAACCTTGCAGGGGTATTATTTACCCCAATTTTGTTACCATAGCTTCATAAATATTTTCACTAATTAGAATGCCCAACGAGTTTTGAAAAATAATCTTTCAAAACAAGAAGATAAGAACTCGCTTAAATTCAGTGAATTTGCTAACAAATTATGTTCGCTGTAATATCAGCTTTTACATAAATCAAACTATAAAATTCAACAAAAATACCAAGAAAAAGTGATAGAAGGATAGAACGAGATACGAAGGAAGAGGAGGCGGAAAGAGAGAAAAATAGAAAGTTAGATGATACAAAGACTCTAGAACGCTGATGAAGATGTGAAGAGCAGATGGTGGGAGATTTCATCCACACATCATCTTCTGATGCCAGCCCTTGGATAAAAAAACATTCCAATCATGTTTCCACTTTACTCAAAACTTTCAAGTTGAAATCTAAAACAAATGTTAGATAGCTACTTTGAAAAGTTTGATGACCACAGATAATACATGACGGAGGCGGATAATAGTTCTAGTCTTCAAAGGAGACTGCCTTCGAAGTAAAATCTGGATTTTTTCAGAATAAAGATGATTATGAAACATATTACATGTACGATCAATTAATTGACCAAAGCTGATAAAGTGTTTTGATTTGAGGTTGCCAATTATTCATTGCTAATCCATGGGAAATTTAAATAGCCTCATAATGTGTTGCTAGAAAGTGGCGATTGATCACAAGTTGTTGATTGGCACATGCTTATTAAAATAATTGTTTAATGAACGTCTTGTTCGAAGTGCAAACTGTGCGCAAATGGAAATGAATGTTTTAACTTGCAACCGTTATATAGCTGACAATCAGTCACAACTTTCTAGCAACGACCCCTAAAACATTCTGCAAAAAATAAAATGAATTTGAATACATTTTCACCACTTCAAAATGGCTGTTTTGAAGACATCTACACACAAGGAAAACAGTAACCATGTAAAGACTACAGCCTACATGACGATGATAACATTTAATAGGAAATTAGGAATAGATTGAACCAATTCTCTTGCCTAAATAGATCTTTGTTTGGCTATGATCATGTGGAGTTGATTTGTTGCGCTGGCGTAAATATATTAACCTTTTCTACAACTAGGTTCTGCACATTGATTGATGTTAATCATTAGGTATGTGTCAATTCCCTGTCAGTAGTATGTATGTTGGAGGTACATGAATGATGTATTGGGCTAGGCCTCATCAACACTTTTGTCAATATGTGTAAGGTCACAAAAACATTGTGAGAACTGGGACATTAATGTTAAAAGTTCATGTCCTGCTGTTTATTTATACTGTAAATGCTTAACTGGGTTATTTGTTTGATGAACATTTTTTCACAACTATAATGTTAATAACAGATAAACAATATGCTTCATTTACGAATGCACATACACATAGACAAGCTCAAAATCTGAAATTAATAACGGTGGACTTGTTGATATCATAGTATAAAACATAGCCTGTCATATGATTATAAAAGCATTACAGTTATTACAACTTTTACTACATCACCATGGCAACCATCATTATCACCCATTAACATGATCATCACGAATATCACTGAAAACACTACACTCATTTCATCAATCCTAATGCTAAGGCCCACCCCAAAGTGTCTGGTTGCCTGCAACCAACAGACCTTCTGAAAATGGCCTAACTTGAACTTATTTATCTATTTATTGATGTATTTCTTATCTATCTTTCTATTTTCTTCTCTGTTCACTCAAATTAGAAAATATCATGTTAGAATAAGAAATGAACATGTGAAATACGACATGGAAATTTAATTTCAGATATTATTTAGCTTTTCACTCCCTTCTTTTCCCTAATGGATTGTGCTAAAAATAAATTTTAACAATCTGACCAACCAATGCTGCTTTTCAAAACTGACATTGGAAGGCAACAAAACGACTTTCTTTTTTAGCTTGGCTACCAGACTGTAGTGTATACAGCTTCATTTTTGGAAATCATGTAATACTTCAAGATAACTACCATGAATGAGTCCACAATCATCCAAAATGAAACAGCTTTTAACTGCCATGCAATGTCGTAGTTAATTTGACCAGACTGGAGTCTTTCAACAAGAAGATTGTGATTTAAAATCTATGTCACGGAATCAATTTCTTTCAGCGATGAATTAATTTACACTATACTTCACTCAACCCAGGTGAGGTGAAAGGACATCGGAAAAGTAAAAACAAAAGAAATGCACTGAATATGATAAAGCCCTTCTAAAGCTAGGATATAATTTACAGGATGCTTAAAAAACATGATTTATATAAAAAATTAGTATGGAAGCCTCAACCAATATACATTCTTTATTCACAAGCAATTAATACTTTACCCAACTGGCGTCAACGGTCAAAATATTGTTCTCATTTACCACATAAGATACTAACCATCTAATACGATCCTCACTAACAGCTATAATACCATGCTTAACTTACACCCGCACTGACATCAGATGGACAGGGCCTTAAACAAGATGTCAATTCAAAGATGATGGCAAGATCAAACACCCTTTTCTCACAAACAAAATTTGGCTTAGCTCTGTACTACAGCATTCAGCGTCAAAGACCGTTCTAGGTTAAGCTTAGCCCATTTTCTTTTCTCATGGAGTTTTAGGAAAGTGGAACAACCCTGCATTTAGCCCAGGACTAGTTGGCACTGTAAAACAGTAGGGCTTTCCTGTGGTACTAAGCATTTTAACCCAAGGTTAAGGATTGCTGTGAGAAAAGAAAGCCCTAGGATATGCCAAGATCAGTAATCCTAAATGCAATATAATTACAAAGCATCTTCGTCCCTAAATAAGTATCAACATCTCTTGTCCAAATCAGAAACAAGTACTAATGAGCTTCCACCTGAGACTACCTTTGGTCTGAAAAAAGCAAGTTTGATGTGAGAAAAGCTGGAACTCTCCTAAGCAGGATTCCCCATGAAAAATTTGACCAGGTTGGCAAACGAAAATTATCAAAGGAATTGGGGATAGTACAGCATTTGAATGAAAAACATGATTGAAAATATTTCCAAAAAATAAAGTGGGCCATGTACAATAGACTTGAATGCTGTATATTGAACTGTGCGGACTTAACCATCACAAGTTGGTTCCAATTTGAATAGCAATACAAAGGACCATTGAATTGGCGATCAACTTAATTTTTCAGAAATAGATTATATCGTGTTGGAAGTCTTGGGTTAAGAAACCAGAGTGAGAAAAGGGTTCAAGAGGAAGTTGAAACCCAATCTTGTGGGTCGGATGAACTTGGCAGGGATTGTCACATGAACGATACAGTGACGGACTGTCAAAATACTCTATTCCTAGCCCCTGTATAAATATTATCTCTGTCTATAATGGCCGTTAGTCTAGGGGGTCAATCAATGGGTCCGTGCATAGATCAGTGTGATTTTCTGCATTTTGGGTGAACTAATAGTGATGAATTAGGCCTAAAGATCATGTATTTTTCTTCTTAATCCATCTCTTGTTCTTTCTATCCAGTTATTTCTTCAAATCTCTTTCTTATTTCTTCCTAATTTCTACCTAATTATCTTAATATGCACCTATTTTATTATTCCTGGACCATTCATTGCTTTTTTTTTCTGAAAGAGAGGCTTCAAGATTAGCTTAATTGATACATATTACAAGAGCAAAACTAAATGGTCATTTACAATTTCAATTTGATGTAGCAGGTCTGTAACATAGATCTCACAAAACCTATAATTAAAAAGAAACACCAACATACCCACATTTTCAGTATAATATCTTTGGCAACCTAGTTCTTTGTTACTTGTTATTTTTTTCTCCACATATTACCCAATTTCATATTCTACTGCCTTTAGATTGAATTTAGCTAAAAAGTAAGCCTCTAAATGCCTCAATAGTCTTATCCCTGATGATTTTAGATGCCTTAGATGACATTATCACATGATCCCACCATAAAATTCATGATTTAAAATCAATCATAATCATCTTTAACTTATCACAAAGTTTCATGTTCTATATACATGCCTTTGGATTGAATGTAGCGTGCAAGCCTCTTAGCACCTCCAAAGCCTCACACTAGATGATTTAAGATGTCTTTAGATGCCTTAGCTGACATTAAAGCCCAATCCCATAAAAAAATTGGTGATTTTTAAAAAAACAATCTACGATCTTCAACTTATCACAAAGTTTCATGTTCTACATGCCTTTGGATTAAATGTAGCGAGTAAGCCTCAACGCCTCATGGCCTCATCCTGAATGCCTCTAGATGTCTTTAGATGCCTTAGCTGACATTATGACCCGATCCCATCACAAATAAACATTCCCAAGCATAGCCTAGATGACAAGGAGGTCTCTATTAGATGTCATTAAAGACATATCATATCAGGCTCAAACTCCTGACCTCCGTAAGTCATTAAACAACCATCGTCAAGTGATACGCTAGGCAGGTCTATGTCTGTATCTACAAAAGTCTTCTACACTGATGCAATTCTTTGTGAGTAGGCAAAAATGCATTGTAGAATGCATCCGAGTAAACACAACTTGGAATAATTATAATAATAACAATAATGATAATAATAATAACAATAAAAAATAACAACAACAATAATAACAATAATCGATGCAATTCATATAACTCACGCATCCACTGTGCGGAGTGCTCAAGGCGATTTGCATTATTATTACCCTGGCTTTAGCCTGGCGTACACCAGCGCACATGGCATTTTAAGGAATAAGTATTCCCGCCAGGTACCTCACCTGGGTTGAGTGCAGCACTATGTGGATGAATTTCTTGCGCAAAGGAATTTAATGCCACGAGTGGGATTCCAACCTACGACCATCTAGTTGAAAGGCGAGAGTCAGAACCACCACACCATTTAGCCCAATACGTTTTATAAACTTTAAACAAAACAGATATATCGTTGAGACAGAAGAAAGCAATCTGTTGATTCAAAGAAACGGATTGTTTCCTCTTGTAACTAAAACTTCTTTGCAGCAGCTTTTATGATGAGCAAATGGGAGAAAACTTTGCGCATTTCATTATGTGGGCTTGCTAAAGAATCTGCATTTCTTCTTTGTCTTAGGGGTGTGAGAGGAGAAAGGCCCTCTTTTTTTGGGGGGGGGGGGAATCAACTCCTGCTTCCCTCAATTTGACTCATGTATTTATGCCTTTATGAAACAAGAACGTCTGAGAATTTTTTCATATCATTTGAAAAATTAATCATACGATACATGGAAGTGTTGTGGAGTAGTGGTTCTGACCCTCAACTAGAAGGTCTGCGGTTCCAATCCTACCCATGGCATTAATTTCCTTTTGCACGAAACTTATCCGCACTGTACTGCACTCAACCCAGGTGAAAATGTGTACCGCGTAGTACTTCATTCCTTGAAATGCTCAAGTGCCTTAATGGCTGGCTCGGCAGTCATAGCCAGGGTAATAATATTGTACCTATATTATCAAGCGCAGTAGAATATATGCATATATAAATCGCGCTATATGAATGGACCTATCATAAAACCATCTCTTATGAGCCAATATTTCTGTAGGTAGCTAAATGAGATAGCCAACCTATCTTTCCACAAAGTCCTAGGGCTTTACTCTGTCTCACCTCATGTAAACAAATACATTCCCATCGCAACATGAACGATTGAGATACATTCCTTCAAAGCTCAAAATAATCTTTGCAAGAGGCAAACCTAAACAGCACCATTGATGTACATGACTTTATATGAGTGTGTTTAAAAGGGAAACTCTAATACCCCATTCATATTGGGCTCAAACACCGCTACAGTCGCGGGACAGTCCCGCGACTGTAGCGGAGTTGGCTTCAGTATGAATGCTCCAGACCCGCTACAAACTATCCCGGGATAACACCGCTCCGCTATAACTCCGCAACAAATTGTCTCGCTCAAACCCTAGTAATAGCACCGAGACAGTCCCGGGACAGAAGCGAGATGCCTTCAGTATGAATACACTCCGCTATAACTCCGCGATAAAGCACGTGGGGTTTGTTTACTTTGAATGTTCGCCCGCAATCGGGTATACATGAAATACAAATAAAGCAGCTTATGGATGTAAATTAATTTCATTATTATTTAAATATTATATTTTACAGAAATGAAATATTTTCATACATTTTTTGGGTTTTTTTTTCAAAAATTATTATTTTTTTCAAATAATAAAAAAGGAAATACTGATCGAGGATCAAGCCAACACGTGTTTTGTTACGGAGGTCGTAAAAATCACCCGCCGCAGTATGAATGGGTACATGATATTTATCCCGCGGCAGAAGCGGGATAACTTTTCCACTGTGAACGCATTTATAGCGGGTTTATAGCGGTGTTGCTTTCCCGCGACAGCAGCGGGATAAATTTGAAAACCAATATGAATAGGGTATAATTGGTCTGGATAAAAGCTGATGCATGCCATGTCATACTTTTTCCACATGCCCTAATATTTCTAATAATTTTAGCTTACTCAACAGTTGAATTAAATAACCTTTTCTTAAACAGCAGGATAATTTAGTACAAGAGTTCATGTAAAAAGCAATAAACACTCATTCCAGGGAGCGCTGTGATCGAATCAACATTGACAGCGGACATCGAAGCCGATTTCCATGCTCATCAAGACTGAATTAATCTCCTTTTTCTCACAGATATGAGGCCATGACTCAGGCAGTTAAAACAAATTTCACAATTATCTTCCCATATGGTAAACCAACTACATGAAACTACTCATCTTTTACAAGGAAAATATGGGTGTAATTCTTCGATCATTTCTCATGCCTCAAGAACAGTTCAATGTTCCCGTCTTTTGAAAGGAAGTTATGACTCATGATTTTTTTTTAATTTCTGATTCATTTATAGATATCACTAAACCAACAATGAGTTGAATTGTAGGATTTATGGAACATAATCATATAGACCCATTGGCAAAGTTATTTTTTGTGGTTTTCTAAAGAACAGAATGCAGAGGTCGATAGTGAAGGTATAAAAAGCAGTATACTTCCTAACTGATCAAAGGTGCAGACGCCATCTCTAACGACAAGAGCGGATTTAACAAACGTCGGCAATATGTATGATTACAGAGACTTTGAGATTTATGTTATTCTAGTAAGGTAAACACTATGAGCTAGGTGATTTTGCTCTATTCCATGATATTTTCTACAAATAGGTGTATTATGTAAAAATTATGAATACATTTTGGGTATGGCTCAAGAGGAAACTCTCCCAAAGATGGCGATGGAAAATGAAGGGAAAAGAAGGAAAAGAAGGAAAAGAAGGAAAAGGGAATCATAAAATTGTGACAGAATTGTTACAAATTTGCAGTTTATTTCATATTGTATCATTAGGATATTGACGTAAATTATAAAAACTGCTGATCTTATGTGCCGGTATGAATATATTAGAGTAAAAAGATAACCATATACAGTAAATACATGAAAAAAGAATGAGAATGTGAAAGAAAAAAGGAGATGAAGAAACATTATGTTTAATAAAATAGAAGAACAGTATTTCAAAGAAAATGGAAAAAGAAATAAAGCAATATGAGGGAAAAGAAGTGTTGAGATTTGAACTTCTCAAAAATAGTAAGAGATCTGATAAAGAAGAGAGGCCTTAGAAAGAAGTTAAATGAATTTCCAACTTTCCTGATGGAGACAGGCAACTAAGAGTCAAAATGAAAAGACAAGACATACACATTTTATCCGACCATTAATCGAAAGTATTCCTTGCGACAGGAACTTATGGAATATGAATTACACAATTAGAAAGAACATTTCAGAGAAAAACATAATTTCCCTCTCGAACATGAGTGAGTGTAATATAAAAAGACAGGAATCATTAAAGCGTATGTGAGCCTTCACTGTGTAACAGAACCCGAAGGCGCTCTCCACCACACGCACACAATCAAAACAGACATACACGTGTAATCGCCGCAGCCCCCGGCAACCCTTTAGATCCATCACAGAGGCTCTCTATCGACAGACGCTACATCATTTGCATGCCTTTAAGAGGCTTCCCTGAACTCTCTGCTCTGTGGCTGGCGTCCAATGGACCTACTCCCCGCCTAAATTACATCAATAATCATAAACATTGTCTCCACTAAGCCCCATTCATTTCCCCCTCCCATTTAGGGGATTTGATGATGAGAGCCAACAAGAATCGTAAGATGGGAATTCCATTCTTTCTAGGGCAATATCTATAATTTTTACATCAATTGGGAGTCTCTGAATATTTATGTCGTTAACTTACATATTGCATTACCAAGACTCAATATCCCTGTCTAATGTTTGTCATAAAAAATACAGGATTATATTTTCATACAAATGTGGCCAAGTCTGGAAAAATGTTTTCATAGGATGATATCAAATTGATGCAGTTATATTTAAATATAAAAGAAATCTGGTATGAAATAGAATCAATATCAATATTTTCAATGTAATAAGCATGAAATTTGTGAATTAGGTTATTTGAAAAATACAGAAATTATGTGTATTATCATAATCAGCACATGCTTCTCAATATAAAATACTTCTTTCTACTTACGCCACTTTTCAATTACATCTTTACCCAACCCATGGAGTGAGTTCATATTGGTATAAGTGAGTATTAAAGTCCAATTTAGATGAACCAAATACCAAATATATCAGCCACTAAAGTCACTGACTCTTCTTCTGACTCGTCCACAGTTGCAATACACTCTATCCAAAAGATGCTTTTTGGAGCTATTTTGGTTGCTCATTAAGTGATGAAAAGATTTCGTCATGAATCAATGCAGTAGATTCCCGTGGCATAAACGACATTCTATCTACAAAGAACCGCAAAGTACATTTTAATCATCGGCAGTGAATGACTTTTCTTAATGCACTCCTGCTAAAACAGCCTTTTCATTACGCCTAATTTCCGATCAAAAATTTCGGCCGAACCTTTCTAATCGCTTGCGGGCCCGCTGCCCAAAGATATCTAGGCCAATGCAAAGTGCAACATTTCTTTGCCCGCTACTTGATTTGTTAAAACTAACCTAAAGCGAAGGGCGAGCAATTGATAGTGTTTGAAGCGGTCATCCATTATAGTTTATTGCTACTGGAATTATTTATTGGACTGCTCCCGATCCTTCACGCAACGATTCAAGTTTTCGCTGACTGATCGGGGTAATAGCGAGTGCGTTTCAATCATTCTGGACTCGAGAGGAAAAAACATAGGGTCATTTACTCCTATGTCAACTGTTGCTATGGTAGAGTGACTAAGACCCCTTAAGATGCATTAATTATCAAGTGTTGGGAGGGATTGACTGGGTTCTTAGCTTGTAGAACTATAAGTTATTTATAAGTGAATTCCCGTAGATTGCTTTGTGTTCATGCAATCATCCAAAGCAAAAATATTGCCAAGAATTTTGAATGCGTTTCAGAATTGAATGAAATTAATTAAAAATAAGCACTGTAATATTGTGAACAAATCAGGGTCATAAGCATCAGAGACATTCTATTGATGTGTAAACATTTTGTTTTTCTTCATCTCAAAGACTGATTTAGGCCTACATGTAAAGTATCAAAATTTCCATTTACCCAATTCAGACCTTTCTTAAAATAACAAGAAGAAACCAATTAAAAAAACAACCTTAATTCATCTCACTAAATAGCAACGTGAATTGAATAAGCTTTGAAATAAAAAGGATGAAAATATCTAAGATTAGATTTACACTTATAACAACAAAGTTAATATCACTGATATTTATTTTTACATTGTCATAGCAACTATTGATAAAGCCATGTCAGTAGGTCTTATAGAAATCTTCTTCAAGAAGATCATGTTTGAGATTCATTTACAATGGGTGGAGCAGGCTTTTTGTGCTAGCTTGACAGAGAGCAAACACATAATAACCGAGGAAGCACTTGCATTAGTTACAGAACATAAAAATATAGCCGTGCCTTAATTTTTACTTCAAACATGTTCAGATTGAGTTCACGGCACGGCCAGTCTTTCATGACTCTGAGATGCAATTTTAATAATGTCTGCTCTATCAAAGTTTATAATTTAGCAAGTGCAGTATTGAGAAAAGACTGCTAATGCAAACTATAGCTATCGACTAACAAAAAGGTGCAATTTGAGTCATTTACTCAAAAATATGATCATCAAAAGATTGAGAGTGAAGCGGTAGACTTCTTGCTTTCTTATTCATTCTTTATAGTCAGGAAACTTGATGGCCTGTTGGTGCTTCTGAATTATGAATTGTGGGAGATTACCAAAGTATTGATCATTAACTGCGTGAATGTTTATTCTGGGTGCGTTCTTTGTTGCGGTACACTGAACTCATTTGCATATCTATGGCCCTCAGCCCCCTACAAATGGAGGTGCTGTTGACTTTCAAAATATCACTCACTTCAATTTCTAAAGTTGGGACTAATGGTTTTCCTCTGCAAATCAATTTGGGTTTCGATTACACCATCAGAAGGCCGTGCTGTACATGTTTATTATTGATGCTTCCATGCCCAATACATCCCTAGATTTATTTAATTGCACGCAAGGGTAAGCAAATATTTACATCCTAAGATATTAATGTGAAAACTCAACTACACTTCCATCTATATTTCTTACATGCACTTACAAAAAAAAACCCAGAATACTTTTGAGCATTTTCATTGAATAATTTTAAAAAATATATTTCTTTTCTATGTATCGGTCCAACTGTACAAAATTAAAATAAAATAGAAAAGAGTATCTAAATATCTTTGACAATTTTCTGGCATACCAAGGAGCTTTTCTTTTTCCATGATTGCACCATTGGAAATTGACTTTTTTAAACAAATGTTCTGACCTCTACAACCACAATTTGTTGTGCACAGATCAAACTTAATCAAAAATAAGAGCCTAATATCAACACTTAGTCCAAGATCAATAATTTTCATTACCCATGACTTCTCTGAGCTTCAACATTTCAAATTCAGCAGCTTTGACTTGTAACGCATGATTCACGCATGCAGGGAGACAATGAGTCTAGTTGATATTTTTTCATGCTCCAACCTCTGTATTTGGGGGATCTATCGTCCAAGCAAGTGGTATCGAGGAATGGGCACGGACATGGACAGTGAAAATAAATCGGACCCTTCTCTTGCTTTCATTTAGAATCTTTGCTAATAGCTGACAAGACAATTGGTCTCCATGAAGAAATTAAGCTGACAGTTGAGCATTGGAATGAGAGACAGACAGAAATAGAGACAGGAGAGGGGTGGAAGTCTCAGAAAGTGGGTCAAAGATGGATAGACAGACATACATAGAAGGATAGAGACAGAAAAACAGAGAAAGGGGAGGGCTATGGAAGTAGAAAAAGGGGGAGGGGGAGAGAGAGAGAAAGAGAGATAGAAAGTATGAGGGAAAGGAAGGAGGGATGGACGCTGGGAGAGGGAGGAAGAGAAAGAAGAGTTGAGAGAGAGAGAGAGAGAGAGAGCAATAGAAAGAAAGAAAGGGAGAGAGAAAACGGAGGGAGGGACAGAGAGAAAAAGAGTTGGTGTGTTGGTGAAAGAGAGAGAGAGAGAGAGAGAGAGAAAGAGTGTGTGTGTGTGTGTGTGTGTGTGTGTGTGAGGGTGAGGGAGAGGGTAAGGAAAGAGGGATGGAGGGAGGGAGAGAGAAATAGATGTGTGTAAAAATACAAGCAAAAGCAAAGATAAGAAAGACAGCTGAAGTGAAAGTGTCTAAGACTATAAGAAGACAAATAGACTACCCAAAAATATCTGTATAATAAAAATGAGACAATTATCTTATGAAGATGTGAAAGCATTGTTGGAAATATAGATAAAGAAAGAGAGGAGAACCAAAAAAGGAGAGAGAGCATGAAAGAGAGAGAGAGGAATAGCAAGACATATAGAAAGAGAGAAATGGGGTGGGGATGAAGGAGAGAGATAGAGAGCGAGGGAGAGAAGAGAGGGAGGGAGAGAAGAGAGGAAGGGAGAAGCCAGATATATGGACCAAGAGACTGAGAGAACGAGATGGGGGCACATCAATTCTTGACATAGATGTCGGACATGAGACGCTTACTAAGAATGGATACAGAAAATATCTCTGGGGCATCGGATCAAATTTAGTAAAGTGCACGGGCAATCTGCAAGAATCTATGATGTTTGCAAGCCAAAACACACCAGAATTTATTCATTTTTTTTTCATTATGCCGGACTGTTTTTGCTAAGTGAGGCATGCATTAACAGTGACCTGTTGCGAGACTGTTCATGCTCTAATCGGACTTCATTCTCATAAAGCTAGAATTATATTTCAGAGATAATGACATATTGTCTGGAAATCTGTCAGGATAGCTTACAACATTGGGATTAAGTTTCATAATTGTAATAGTTATCATGCTCTAATCTTAAAATGTCATCATTACTTAAATCTTTGGAAATAGACATAGACACAGTCACCAGATATTTCCCTTATGCCTTTGATATTAATGTCTTCTTGCATTTTAAAGGGTCTGGAGCCTTCATTTTATTTGTATGCTTCTAAACATTTAATTTTCTCTTAAAAGCAGATAGGACATCTCATTCTAATTATAGAACTGACGTTTTTATGGATCATCCTCTCAGCTTGTTTCAGTCCGAAAAGATAAAGTGTCCCTTTTTGGGATCTGCTACAAATATTTGAAAGAAGATCAAAAGAAAATCTCTTTCATAAACCAATTGGTGTACCCCTCTTCTAAGATAACTTACCTCTGGATAAATACCAATGCTTAGGCTCTATATCTATTAAACACTTTTCATTCACATTCACTCTTCAAACCTCATGAATCTTTCGAAATCAACCAGGATCCCACATTTTCAAAATACAAGGAAATACCACAAAAATTAACCCCACTTTCTAGAGCCATGCTGCTTTTAAGTGAGCAAACTAAAAAATATGATGTCAAATCATGTCCTTGAATATCAGCAACTGCATGACATGTTTACATAGTTCATGGTAATGTGTAGAGCAGTTCACACGAAAAAGGTTGAAATTCAAGTCTTTATTTGAAATATCAACTGAATGGCTCAAAATGGAAGTGAGAAAAGGTACACAGATACGATCTACACCCTTCATACAACAACTGATATGTTCATTTCAAATAAAAGACTTAGGAGGTTCTTGAAAATAAGCTTTTGTGTAACATATTGGGCGCATAATCAAACAAAGTAATACTTCAAAAAGTTAACCACAAATGTGGTCACATTGGTCATGTAAGGAAAGTAGCTGAATCGATTGATATAAATGGGATGATGAACATTTTTTTTAAAGTTGCTTTGCAGAATAATTCTCATGAAGATATCAAGAGTGAATGAAAGACAAACAGACTGACAGCAAGAGCGAGAGGAGGATAGAGGAGAGAGAGAGAGAGAGAGAGAGAGAGAGAGAGAGAGAGAGAGAGAGAAGAAGACAGAATGATTGACATTTGTGAAGAACATCCCCACCTTTAAAATGGAGGAGGACTCCAAATGAATAGATAAGGCAATGATAGAAATAAAATAGATTGATGGATAACCATATAAAATCTTGCCCCAGTTCATCCAACACATTAAATAAGGCCCGTGGAAGGAACATTTTCCCTGGGAAAAATAATTGTATGCAAAAATCGCACCCATGCAATTGAAGCAATTTCAACATCATCAATAATAAAAGAATCGGTTGATGACAAATGGTGGCTCAGACACAAGCTCCTGAGATTAACCCAGATCTAAGATGCGAAACGTGGTCAATGACCTCATAAAACCATGAAAGAATTTTCATCCTTTCCTTTGGGAAGTCCGCTGGGTATTGTTGTCATTATTGAGATTCCTGTCGTTATTGTGCATGTATCGTCTCAAATTATTTACCAACTCATGAATAGAAAGCATGATACTAGGGCTTAATGAATCGCTATGTATTAAAATTGGCAACATTAAATTAGATCATACCCGAGTATTCTGAAAATTAATTAGAATTTCTAAGGCTCCATGTGCTATGAATTGAAACGTCATTAACCAGCACATGAATTCATAAAATATGTAACAATTTACTTCAAAGTTATGAAATTTCAATAAGCAACTGAAGCTAGAGCTTCATGAATGAAATAATAAAACAGCTCATTGCATCACAAATAGCTCTACGAAATTGTAAATTAATGATAATCTTTGGTCGTTTAAAACATTGGTTTGATGAAGTCTTTTATTGCATTTTCAATTTCACTTTGAACAGCTCATGCATTCGAATTAATAAATGATTAATAAAAATAACAGCCCTCAGCCAAGAAGAATCATTGACCACATATAAAAACATTTTGAAAGTAATATCTCTACTTTACTTTTGTTAACTTTGACCATTACTATCCAAGATTGTATCTGAAAAAGTAATTTTCATCAAAACCAACAAATATCACATTTCATATTTGCCATATTGCCAGTCATGATCCTGACATCATATCTGCTACCCATCTATAAAAATGATGATGATTGTCAAGCAAGATTTGATTTCAAAATGCAAGCTTGTGATTGAAAAGGATATTATTCTTGTCATGTAGACACAAGGATAGAGTGACAAGATCGAGAGACACCCTCAACTTATCAAAGTTATTCTAGCTAGTATCACATGACCAATATGCATTCATCGTAGCTCATTGCGAGAATGACATTCATAGAAGTTATGCGCCAACAAATTGCAGTGATCATGTCGCCAAAGTTTGTTCCGTAACGCGAGATCTTTGGTTAGTGAGCGTTGGATATTTACGGGAAATGATGGTAGCTTTATTTTACACCAACCAACACCAATAACTTCTTCAAATAAATGCTTCTCATTTCAGACAGCTGATACAATGGTTACAATCGAGAGTGATTTATATTGGAAATATTGAGAGTATATTCTGATTCATTCATCAAACACTGCTCACTCTCTCTGTTTCATCATAATAAACGCTCAATTTCTGCATTTTCTTGTCAATGTTTAAGCAAGCTTTATCGCCAAAAGATTGGAATAGTCATAAAAGTGCTTAGGAGTAAAACATTATATTGATAACTTTTTACTTTCCAGTTATAGCCACCCAACTAAAATTATTTCATTAAAAAAAAACTTGAACATTTAAGTTTCAAAACGGCAATAGCAAAACTGAAAATGTTTTTGGCATCCACTTAATGTTTTTAATAAAAGTTAGTTATATGACATGAAAGCTCTCTGGATGAGATGTTGATTGAAAAAAAAAATGATAGATGATCTGAGAAAGCACATCTTCTAGGTTTTATATGTGTGACTATGGTTATCATTTATTCAGAATGTTCAACATTGGGAGGTAAAATATTTTTAGGGAGTGGATATCTATATCATATAATCATGTAACATAAAAAGAGAATAAAAGTATCTGCTATACTTATTTACATGAAAATGCACTTTCAGTATGTTTCCCTAGTGTAAGCTTTTCATAAGAAATAACTGTTAAATGACAAATACGTTCCTAACAAGCAGATAGTATTAGCAAAAATATCAATATGCATTAAAATGCTTGTTCATTTGCCTCACGTTTCAAGTCACTGCACTGAGCCACTATTTATTACTCCAGTCCCACTTAATAAAATCCATGCAGTATTCACTATAGTTTCAAGCCCCAGCAAAAGTGGCAATGATCCCCAATAAGCAAAGGAATTACTTCTTGAGGCGTTGAAATTGAATTGGCCGACATCAATCAGAAGATGTTTGGGTCTGATAGTCGATGAGCTACTCAGTGTCTCATTCAATTCACATGTATCAAAGAGAAAAGATAAGACCACGGAGCTATGATGATATACTCCACATAAATGTGTCACGCGATGATATTGGGCGGTGAAACATTCATCTAATGATATCAAAAGCTTGGCGAAAATAGCCGTTAAATAGTGAAAGTGAGTCACGAATCTGGGAAAGCCTATTTGAGGAAAGTATGATGACCTTGAAAACTGCGCAAGAATGGGTTTTATCTTATCACGATCAAGGCAAAGTTTCTTCAGAGTGTACTGTTAAAGTGCAAACGCAATCTCTGGTGTACAAATGGTGTCAATGGTTTTACGAACCAATAAAAAAACATTACATGATACCATTAGAGCGATATTCCCACCAAATCAAATGCCAGATAAGTAACATTTATTTCAAGAGAATGACTGTGTACTTTTCGGTATGTCAACTTAGAAAAAAAATGTCAATGCAGCATTCTTATTTGTATGCCCAGAAAACAATTAAACAAATAAATTAAAAATCTAATTCTATCACCAATGAGGCATTGCCAGAAAGTTGCAATTAGATACAACTGCAGGACAGTTTCAAGTTGAAACGCACATTTTCATTCCAATATGGCGCAGGAATCATCAAGGTATGATTGGCACTTGCTGATCGAACTGAAGCTTGCAATAAATTGCAACTTTCCAGCAACACTCCCTAAGACAGCAACAAGGCTCAGGTTTCATGATTTAACAGTCAACATGATTACACCACAAATATATGATACTACAATACATCACTTAGGTTTGGGATAGAAGGGAAACATTGATGGTCTGGGCGTTGAATACATACAAAATTTTAGCAAACACCTTACGGGACAGTATAATAAGTGACTAGCAACTGAACTGATTTTAGTTGGAACTGGTGGAACTGTAGGGGTCAGGATAGAGGTGGGGGTAGGGGGTAGGAGGGGTAGGATGGGATGGAAGAATGATAAATATGAACACTTTTTACAATGTATGTAAAGGAGTGCACAACTAATGACACTGATGATTGTTTTCAAGCCCAAAGTGTGTAATTTCTTTGATTTAACTTCAAAACGGGTAAGTTCAAATGTAAAGGAGTTGATTTTGGCCAGTATTTCACCATAATTTTTTGCTAATAATTCATGACTCTCTGCCAATCAGATTCAAGGATGTCACACAACACTGGCAAACCTATTAATGAAATGATCATTGTTCTCTGGGATTCATGATTTACTTGGTTCATTCTAGATACGTGTTCCCATTTTATACCATACCGTTTTCAAGATTTTTTTTATATCTTGCAGGATTGTTCATAAGGCACAGTAGTGTCAAAGGTCTTGTGTCACTTAACCCATTGACTACTGAATTCTGTAATTCTCATAGACTTTGTGCAGGGACTTTCTAGTTCCAGTAGCCATTGTGTCAAAGTATAAAGAATAAAGCATGACATAGAAATGAAGAGTGGGGTAAGGGATTACATACATGCTGGCTCACTTTGACAGAGTCCTCCAGAGCAGTTCCTTCGTTGCTGTGCTGGTCCTGAACATTGTCTAGTACAGGTCCTGGTCCTAGTCTGTTCACATTCATCAGTGCACCTGGACCAAGTACTCCATTCGTTCCAACCTATAGCAGCACCTGTGACCGAGAAATAAAGGGAAATGTAACTATTTTTCTGGGATACTCCCAAAAGATCTTAGTCCTAATCTGTTCACACTCATCAGTGCACCTAGACCAAGTACTCCCTACAGCTGCACCTGTAATTGATGAAACTAAAAGGAAATATTTATATTTTTCTGATATACTCCCAAAGGTCCTAGTCCTAATATGTTCACACTCATCTGTGCACCTAGACCAAGTACTCCATTCATTCCAACCTATAGCTGCACCTGTGAATGATGAAAATAAAGGGACATGTTAATATTTTTCTGGGATGCTCCCCAAAGTTCCTTGTGCTAATCTGTTTATATTCATCAGTGCAACTAGACCAAGTACAGTCAAACCTGTCTAAAGTGGCCACCCAAGGGAAACAGAACAAATTGTCACTGTATATAGATGTTATCTACAGAAAGGTTCTGTAACACATATTTTTTTCTGACGGAAACTAATCTGGGTGGCCAATATAGACAGGTGGACACTATAGACAGGTGAATGATAAGACAGGTTTGATTATACGCCACTCGCTCAACCACAACTTTTTGGCACTAATACCAATTTGCAAGAATTGGCTAACCAATAACCTCGCAAAAATGTTTTACTTTTTAATTCAAAAGCAATTTTCTGGAACANTAATTCATGACTCTCTGCCAATCAGATTCAAGGATGTCACACAACACCGGCAAACCTATTGCTGAAATGATCATTGTTCTCTGGGATTCATGATTCACTTGGTTGATTCTAGATAAGTGTTCCCATTTTATACCACTCCCTTATCCAGAAATTGAGTTTTTTTGAGAAATATTGCAGGATTGCTTATAAGCCAGAGTAGTGTCAAAGAATGAAACCTTTAACCCATTGACTACTGAATTCTGTAATTCTCATAGACTTTGTACAGGGACTTTCTAGTTCCAGTAGTCATTGTGTCAAAGTATAAAGAAGAAAGCATGACATAGAAATGAAGAGTGGGGTAAGGGATTACATACATGCTGGCTCACTTTGACAGAGTCCTCCGGAGCAGTTCCTTCGTTGCTGTGAGGATCCCGAACATTGTCTGGTACAGGTCCTGGTCCTAATCTGTTCACATTCATCAGTGCACCTAGACCAAGTACTCCATTCGTTCCAACCTATAGCAGCACCTGCGATTGATGAAAATAAAGGGGAATGTTAATATTTAATAAATCTGAATTCCCTGAAAAATGCTCTGATTTTCTGGGATACTCCCCAATTGTTCTAGTCCGAATCTGTTCACACTCATCAGTGCACCTAGACAAAGTACTCCATTCATTCCAGCCTATAGCAGCACCCGTGACCGAGGAAAAGAGGAAAAGGTCTGTATTTTTTTAGTCTGAATTCCCTGAAAAATGCTCTGATTTTTCTGGAATACTCCCCAGAGGGGGAGTTCTAGTTCTAATCTGTTCACACTCATCAGTGCATCTAGACCAAGTACTCCATTCGTTCCAACCTATAGCTGCACCTAATACATGAAGCAAAATGTTAACATTTTTGGGAATACTCTCTAAAGGTCCTAGTCCTAATCTGTTCAAACTCATCTGTGCACCTAGACCAAGTACTCCATACAGTTGCATCTGTAATTGATGAATAAAGGGAAATGTTTGTATTTTTCTGGGATACTCCCAAAAAGTCTGAGTCTTAATCTGTTCACACTCGTCTGTGCATCTACACGAAGTACTCTATTCGTTCCAACCTAGAGCAGCACCTGTGACCGAGGAAAGAGGAAAATTTTAATATTTTTCAGGGATACTCCCCAAAGGTCCTGGTCCTAGTCTGTTCACACTCATCAGTGCACCTAGACCAAGTACTCCATTCGTTCCAAACTATAGCAGCGCCTGTGACCAAGAAATAAAGCAAAATTTCACATGTGTTTGACTTCTCTCAGTTCAAAATGCTAGTCCTATCAAGATGTCTGTATAAGACCTTTATCATACTTCGGGGCACCACAAACCCACTAGCCTACATGCCTAGGGCAAACAAATTTAGCAGTTGGGCAAATTAATTAAATTGTCCAATTGGGCAAGTAACAGTTTTATGCACAGCCCCTACCATCAAATTTGGGAAAAAGAAACTTTGTTCGGACACGTGATTGGTCAAAAGGTGGTATTCTACAGCTAAAAGTAGTAGTGTTTGCAAGTCAATTGAGATTACTAGATTAGGGAAAAATCAAGCAGGATTTAGGATTCGGGTCATGAATAATCTGGCATAAATGATACCATCTTGCGTTAAAGCACAACATTCTTGCACTACTAACAGGTTGCAAGAATTGGCTAAACAATAACCTCACAAAAATGTTTTACTTTTTAATTCAAAAGCAATTTTCTGGAACCATTCCAAGATCTTTTACCTGGACAATCTAGCGAGCAGTCTTCGGTCTGCGTTGCCTTCCCGACGCAGTTAGCGCCCCCGTTGATGGGAGTTGGGTTAGTACAGTAACGCATCCTTTGTCTCGTCCCGCTCTCACAGTCTCCATCACACGCGGACCATTCTCCCCATATCGTCCATCCTCCATTATTCGAGTCATCTGTGAATGAAATAAAACAACATATAAACAGAAATGAAACAATAATAAAATAATATAATTAGATAAATTCTCTATTCACTAACAAGTGTATAAATAAGCATATTTGTGTCAAAAGTTGCCTGAGTCTTTGAAAAAAATCACATCACCCGGATGGGATTTGAACCCGCGACCTCTTGGTTACGAGATGAAAATCATAACCACTCGACCAACGGAGTGCCAGAATGACCGGGATCTTTTTATGATAAGATTTGGGGTCTGTTACAGAAAAGAGATACGATAGATTTAACAATTAATCGTATTTCTATGGTACATGTTTTGCCATAGACTTACGATAAATATTTATTGTAAGTTTAATTGCATCTTTTATGTTACAGGCCCCTTGTCTGGTAACCGAGAAGTCATGAGCTTGAATCCTGCCAGGTTCTGTAAAAAATTCTCACAGCTTATAACTTATAACACACATAAAAATAATAATAATGGTGGCTACTTGTATAGCACACAGGTCCACCTTATCGGTGCTAATTGCGCTGAAAGCTTTACACTCACTATTACCCGGCTCTAGCTGGCAACCATTTACGGCGCACTTGGCATTTCAAAGAATAAATATTCCTGCCAGGTAACCATTCACCTCACCTGGGTTGAGTGCAGCACAATGTGGATGAATTTCTTGCTGAAGGAAATTGACGCCCTGGGTAGGATTCGAACCTACGACCCTCTAGTTGAAGGACATGAGTCGCGACCACTACACCACGGCGCAGGGTGGTTGTCATCTGGGTGAATTATTGTCATAGTTAAGCCAGTGTAACTTGGCAATTTGCTGAGTACTACTAGTAAGTAAAGGTGTAAGATGGAATAAAAATTGCAATCATATTCTTACCATACACTTCAACACGCGCTGGATCAGTTGTCCTAAATGTTGCAGCGTTGGTTGCCACACATGTATAGTTGCCGTTATCCTCCATGGTCGCTTCATTGACGATGAGAGTCCCGTCGTACGTCACCACGTAATGAACTATATTATCGTCGTCAATGGGAACGCCATCTTTCTCCCAGTGGATGGTCGGCTCTGGGACGCCCTCTGGAGCCCGGCAGAGGAGATGGAACTTGTCGTGGAGCGCTACCCTGTGATCCAAAGGCATCTGAAAGAACTGCTTCCTCAGGTCTGCATGAGGACAAAGAAAAACAAAAAGGATCCGATAAAAGTGGCTGAAAAGTATTTAAAAAACTTAATCAAAAAGGATTTTCTAAAATTTTGAAGCAAAGTGACGTGATAAAAGATGACCACACAGAAGGAGAAAATAATAGAACAAAACATGAAAGAGTTGGAGAGAGAAAAATGAAAAAAAAAAGGATGGGGGTGAAGAGGGGGAGACACCATAGATGGAGAATGGTAAGAAATATACTAGGTGAGATTCATACAGTTTAAAGCAAACTGTATGTCAGAGAGCAATATAGCTAAAGAAAACAAGTTATAAATGATTTTGGGTCACAGAGTGAGAGTAGGGGAGCAAATACAATAAATTTAATCCACATGAGATAGACACATCATAATTGATAATTAAATGATGGGTTTGGTCAAGATATTCCCTTGAAAAGTTTTCCTTTAAAGCCAGTCCGTCATGATCGACAGGACTTCCGGTTGCGAGCGCGCACGGACGGCGTGTTGCGTATTGACAACAACGATATTTGAAATTTCCTTGCTTACGCACCTTGCCAAGCTCACACACTCGGAAAACTTCGTAAGAATTTCCGATCCATGATGTCGTCGCGTGTAGCTTTGATTCCTTCCCTCTTTAGCTTCGATTTTTCTACAAATGTACGATATGCATTACCGAGATGCGAGCTAGCGAAATATAACTTGCTTGCTCGCCA
This sequence comes from Temnopleurus reevesii, assembly GCA_036244855.1. Taxonomy (NCBI): domain Eukaryota; kingdom Metazoa; phylum Echinodermata; class Echinoidea; order Temnopleuroida; family Temnopleuridae; genus Temnopleurus; species Temnopleurus reevesii. The sequence goes on from BQKZ01000685.1 coordinate 60,765, forward strand.
TTCCAGGTTAAAAATGCCGTGATTTTTCGGTTAGCCAATCTTCGTAATCAAAATGGCTGCGGACAGTAAGCCACACCCTGATCGTCATGTCGCCCCGCCTTTAATGAGGATCTGTCAGTAGTTCTATAATTACACCCTGCTATTAAATAAAAATTGTCCATCCTTCATCATAAGCAAAGCCCCCTTCTAGAAAGGATGGCATATTATATTTCGACGTGACAATTGAGTAGAGGCCGGGGGTAGACCCTACTTCAGATGGATGATGGGAGTGGGGAGAGGGGTGGGGTTCTTTCACATCAGTCATAATCATTGTACTATTTTCATAGACCCAATCCCTGACAGTTTATTTTGAGCCAACTACAGTGCAACTCATAATATTTTGTTACCTGTTACTGCTATAAAACTAGGTAAGAACAAATCATATAGGTCAGAGGGCCCACTGTGATTCAATTATAAAAGTGTTTTATAGAGATAATAGGTAAGCAACGAATTGTGAACTTGTAGATGTACCTGGATCTGGAGGGAATTTATCGCTGTTGGAGAGAATTCATCTTCACCCTTTTTCTAACAAAATCCAACAGTTACTAAGATATAGAGCAAGAATGCTGAGATCTAGAGCATGTCCAAGTGTGTGAAATCATTGCAAGAGATGTAGAAAGAGGGAAATGGGTAGCAGCATCGAAGGCCATACGGGTGATGTCCCTTCAGGCACTTCTTCACCAGGGCGCAACGTACATGGTACATGAATGCAGGATTGATGAATATCAAATTACTATCCACTGGTATTAGTTCTAGATGAAGTGTAGTTCAGGCTTCTGTCGAAGCGGGCTGATTGCAGGGGGAATATGTGGGGGTTTATGGTTATTTTTTTCTGATTTCTGATTGGTTATGCAATAAAACAACCTCTTTAATACACAATTTATCTTCTCCACGTTACAAATACTACCTTGCCGAAATGCTTTAAAAGCAGAAAATAAAAAGCTTAAATCTCGATGTCCATAAGCAAGCACTTCTAAGCTTTTGGGCTATCTTACTTTTAAGTACAAAACATGGCAGGAAAATGAATAATGGTTTGAAGAAAAGGAATCAGTTTTGATATATAGCCTACATATGATCATTGCTGATCAATAAACAAAACAATGGTACGTGAACCACAGATCATATCCAGATACTGCTTATTGGAATCTAGAAGTCGAATGTCATTCTTTATTGTTTCAAATCCAACATTCATACCTTGGTAAGCCTCTGTCACACCTGATAATGAATTGATAATGATGCAACGTCTGGTCAAAGAAGGTGAGAGGCAAAATTGAAAGTGTAAATTAAGTGACCGCAGAAGACGGTCGGAAGTAATATCCTCTGGCTTTCGACCAGAAAGACTTGCCTGGTCATTTTGGCAGGGTAGAGATGGAGGGCAGGGGTGCAGGGTGATAGGGAAGACGATGAAGAAGAGGATAGGAGAAAGAAAATGCTGAAAGAGTAGGAAGTGCAAGAGAGAAAGAGACAGAAAGACAGATAAACAGACCAACACAGTGGCAGAAAAGAATGAGAGGCAGAAAAGAAAGGAGGGAGAGAGAGAGAGGGAGAGAGAGAGAAAGAGGGAGAAGGGAGAGAAAGAGGAGGAAGGGAGAGAAAGAGGAGGAAGGGAAAGAAAGAAAGAGAGTGAGAGAGAGGGAAAGAGAGAGAGGGGGAGACGTGTGCTCTGTGTTATTGATATAATAAGAGGGAGAGAAATAAAAAGAAATTTAAAAAATGAAGAAAACAAGAAGAGGGAGAAGGGAAGAAAAATTATGATATCCTACCAAGCTGGAGAAAAAAAGGTGAAATAAATATAGTGAATAGGAAAGAAAAAATAAGTGAGAGAGAAAGAGAGAAAATTGTGAAGGGCATAAAAGGTACCCAATACAGTAAAATGAAATCTCTATAGATATGAATAAGAGAAGAAATGAATAATGGTGTCGAGCTGATGAAAGATAGATATTGAGATTGATGAAGAGAGAGAGAGAGAGAGAGAGAGAGAGATACAAGAGTGAGGGATGGAGTGAGCCGCCATGAATAACATATAAGGGCTCCACCTTCCCACAATGCCCTGCGGCGATCATTAATATACTATTGCCCGGCACAGGTTCCATTAATCAACATCCTATGGCTCCGCAGGGCGCATACTCCAACAGAGTCCCAAGCACTCAGCGTTAGAAAACTTCTTGTCCGATTGCGACTCCAAGAAAGAAAATGTCAAGTCCGATTGCAAGGACCCAGCACCCCAGCATCCCACAGTGCCTCCGTACAAGAATCCAAGTTCAAGTCAAAAAGAGAACGCCATTTGATATCACTTGGGAAATCATAATTATCTTTGATTTTGATACATCTGGTTTGAGTTAGGCTAACTAATGAATTACGGAAATCACTAAGACAACCGTCCCATTAATGAGCAACCTACATGCAAGCTGCTTCCACTCTCTACGCTGTACAGATCCCGAGGCAACTGATCATATACTGTTTCAAGTTTGTTTCGACTGCATGGCCACCGTGATTTGGGAACCCTTATGTTATCATAGGAATTGATATTGCATGTCAAAGTGATCACTCACTTTTAAGTTAACTTTTGTGATGACATTTCATATGAATTAACTTAATGTTGGTACAGATTTTCAAATCAGAACAATTCACTACCTGCCTGCCATGCTCTGAGACTACAAACTTGCCATTCATGTAATCTTGGACCCTTGTATATTAATTCATTGACTTCTAAACTTTGTAATTTCCATAAATTTTGTTCAGGGACTACCTGATTCCAGTTGTCATTCCAGTTGGCATATGTGTAAGCATAAAATCTTACCTAAATTGCATCACAACAGCACCTTGGCAAATTCAACTTATTGAGGGTTTAAGAGGAAAAGGAGTGACTAATATCTGAATTACCTGTATTATGTAATGTAATGCATTTGCAATTAATATTCTTTTCATGAATAATGCTATATCAAATATGTTACAATTGTTATTTTGTACACAGAAATTGAAAAAGGTGGGACATTTTTAAATTAACAAAAGTTTTGCTTGAATTAAAAAGCGGTTTCTGACGTTGAGCCCTTGTCACAGATGATATCAAGATATCTGCATCAACGTCAGTCCATGCATTTAATTTGATCACATCTTTAAAATTCCCCCCTTTTCCTTCATATTTATATCGGGTTTCTGGCCCTGACCAACACAGTTGAGCCTTGTTGCCACAAACTCAAGTTGTTTAGTTGCCGACGGCAAGATCGGCAAAGTGGCTGTGTAGCACCTCGTTATTCTGCTAGAGTGTGGGCACTCTCGTTAACTCTTAGGGGTCGAATGTCAACAGAGGCTCCTAACATTCAGACTTGAGATCGGGCGGAAACATGGGAGGAAAACTTGACAAAAAGAATCGAGGTGGCTAACTTTTTCTTTCCAGTCCCTTCCTTTTTTCCCTTTGCAATTTTGTGTAAATTATTTATACATCATGTTCAGATTCCCACAGATAAATTTTCAGTAAAATTGTTATGTCAAATTCCTTTTTGGATAATTATTTATCTGATTTCAGAATTAGCCAACTTATGAGTCTGCGAATGAAGTATGAGATTGTATTGAGTTGAATTTGTTTCATGGGCTGAAAGATAATTTCATACAATTATCACTAATGACAAGAAAATACTGTCCTGCTAGTTTATTATTAGAGCATTGAGATCCCTGAGAAATAATACAGCAGGTATCTCATCATCAATTGTCAATGACCGATTCCAAAATTTCACTACAATAAACAAAAAAATGTTGTTAGTGTATGTTTCTTTGCTCCCGGATGGAACGAAATGGCTAAAAAGTTCCACATTTCAGCTACAATTCAACTCAGCAATCTCATGAAAAGGTGCTTTATAGATTTAAATCATCACTATCATTATTACTATCATTAAATCAACTTCAGTAACGTTGCCAATAAACCTTTTTGCCTCTTCTAATTTCAACATCATTCAACTGTTTTCGATTTAACCTCAGTTGTGTTGCCAATTTAGGGGCATACATTATACTATTTATCCTGTCAGTAGTGTTTTGGGTGGGATATGTCAGTGAACTTCTATTAGGCTTGTCAAATATCAACAAGCCATCTCAGATATCCATTACCATGATAACCATGTAGACTATCGCCCTCAGACTCATTCCTAAATGTTTCATAAAATAGAAAACTTTGCATAGAAATTTGATTTTTCCCCTATGTATACAATATATATTGTTTCTAATGGCACAAGTTGTTCCCAATTCCTGGCTACAATATTTCGTTATCTGAAAATGTTGAAAAAAAATATAAAGATAGAGTTTAATTACAATATTATAATAATGTACAAAAAAGTAGAAATTCACATTTCTGGTTTCATTCACTTATCACAAAACAATAAGATAGAAATATAACCAGTAGGCCTTCATTTGTGTTTTAATTTCTGAGAACATGTTTTTACTCATAACATGTGTAATTGATATATAACATCAATTACCACCATATAACATATAACAATATAAAGCGATCACAAATCAGCAGTTCATTTCAAGTCACACATGAATATATTGTCCAAATTGTTCCTGATTGATTTTTTTTCCTCATAAAGTCTTGCGTCTCAAAATTGGAAGCCTCGTACACCTCAATATTCATTGAGAAATTGGGATAATTGTTATTATTATGACGTAAAGAGTTTTGCAGAACAAGACTACAACAGTCAAATGTCATGAAGCATTCAGAGTGCAGTATAAGTGTAATTAATTTTGGGAAATTGACCATAAAACCCTGTTCTCAAGACTGTGCACATTCACTTAACGCCATGGCAACGCATCCCCGCAAAGATAGACATGTTCCAGGGATACTCATGAAACAAGTTGGTAAATAAATGCAGCTCTCATTTTCGTCCGCACAAGATAATGCAAAACTTGTTCTCAATTCTATTTATGAATATTTCCCATACAATCTTTCATGAAAAAAATATATAATGCAAAACTTGAGGTACATAAAAACAATGATGAAATACATAAAAATGTGTCTGTGCCTCCTTATAAACTATTAAAAGCTATAGAACAAAAAAACTACACTGACTTATCTTTACATTTTTACTGAAAACTAAAGTTTATGAAAGATGACTTTCCTGTTAGGGTTGGTAGAGGCATGGTAGAGACTTGAATACTTATATACCCACACAAATACTAAATACTGCTCCATTGAATAAAACTATCGGATAAAACATCAAAAAGCCGACTTAAGCCTAACTTAATTTAGAAATAAGCTATTCACGGCGATACCCCCATCAATTCATCATTCAACAATGACTAAGTCTTTTGTCCTTGACTTACAAACATTTATCACAATCAAAAATTAATTTGAATTGAAATGTCATCTTTGACAAAGGCATTTTCTAAATCCAGTGCCAATCAAGATCCCAATGCTGTAATTTGGGTATACTCGCTTTGCATTTCAGTGGTATCGGGACTGCAGGAAGGGATAATTATGCCAAGGAAAAAGTTTTATATCAAGGCATAATTATTATGGTTCAAGATATGCTGCATGTATAAGCATCTACTCTTATTTTAATGGTGAAAATTAATTTAACACATGACGAGGCACCCGCTAGTCATTGAATGTCTTATGAAATGAAAAACTGGTAACTGTCGGAACCAATACGACGATCAACCCATTTAAACCAACTCCCAAATTACACTAATAAGGATTAAAGAGACAGGCTTTCAATGGGTGACACTCTAGAAATATGAGAACATGAACAAAACTAAAGCTAAACATTGCTACTAGATCTCCAATATATTCAAACTGTAAAAAAAAAAAAACATTCATATCAATTAGTCAGCTCCTACTCACTGGCACCAGACTTCTATTCTAACTATTAGACGTGATTCCCTCATATCTCGGGTAGCTAATTGGTAAAAAATGCAAATGTTGTGGGTTCTAAAATGGATGTCCCATTTGCCAGTGGCTAAAGTAGACACGGGGGAGTTGTTACCAAGTTGGCAATTGTCAATCTAAGAGTGGTAGATCCAGATTAATGATGTAGCGTTTGCATCTGATTAACCTGACAATGAGCTCACCAATGAGATAAATTGAATTGTGAATACGAACAATAAAAAAAGATCTGGGACTGTATGATGTTCAATGGTGGACTATATTATTTGAAGTAAAGAATGTGATTACAGAAATTGAAGGGGCGCATTTGTATGAATTATTTGACAAATCGTTGCAAGACATACCCCGAGGCACCCCTGTATGAACTTATGAATATTCACAGAACTGGACGATATTGGTTTAGACAGCCTGTCACTAGTTATAAAGTACTTCATAATGTCTCTCCGTCAAAGATTTAATCCATAAAATGCTTCATTGTTGGCCAGATTAGCCCAGAGAATAGATTCATTGGCATGCAAATAAGGTATATAACACAAGGCGAAATTAAGCCTGATTGAATAATTGCCCTTCTTCAAATATACCAAGATCTCTGACCGAATTCTTAAATGAGATCCAATTATATACTTTAACGGACAATGGCAGTTAACTTCTTAACATGACCTCAGGGTCCCGCCAGATGGGTTGATGAACATCTTATTTATGATAGCATATGAAATAATTTGGGAGAAATGAATATCAATGTCTTGCAATCTAGAAGGCGGTTGCTTGAAAGAAGACTCTTATCATTTTCTGACAAAAAAAAAATAATGTGATATAAAGTGGCTTTGGAATAACATGTGAAGGTAATTTCTTTCTTTTGTTCTCTAAAGTCAGATGATAAATTGAGAGACACATTCTTATTCCCAAAGCCTACCCAAGAGGAGAAAATAGAAATTCTGTTACTCAAAAGCAAACTTGGAATGTGAAGGAGGAATTGTTGGTACTGAATCAGTTTTCATCTATGCAGTATAAGTGCATAATTCAATTGTCGGTACCCTTCTGAAAAGCATAAATCTGAGTGTTTGTTCCTTTTCCAATTTTTCATCCGAATAAACTATGAGTTCCCTTGCAGTTTATATATCTATATGTTAGTATTCATTTATTCTTGAAAGGTCACTTAGAAACTTTGTAATTGCATACACTTCAGGGGTAGATATGAAAATACTACAATTACTTGTGTAAAGGCTTTTCTTTAAACAAGAGCCCAAAAAGAGATAAAAATAGGGAGAAGTTTAAAACAATACCCTTGTATTTGGATAAAAATGATTATTCATTTCAATAAAATTCTCCTAAAAAATTATTCTTACTTATACATTTTTTCCTTCCTTTCCAAGATTTTCCACAGAGTGAATTTGGTTAGGGTTAGTGTGAACATCCGGATTTGGAAATAAATATAATTCTTTTGACATTTCATTAAGGGCTTTTATTTTGCCAGGTTCAATAATTTCATCTTATTTTCAATCAATCAATAAGGCCTTACTAGATTATATCATATTTGCTACATTGATTATACTTTATTCATAGTATCTATCAACTTTTCGAAAGGTCACAGTAATACCCTGTATTGATTAGCGATTGATTTCTGTTGTAAGAAAGAGATAGCAAAAGGACTTTCACAATCACTATAGAAGAATGTCTTAAAGATTCAATTTAAGCCTTGTACTTGATGAAAAGTGTCAAGGAAAGCCAAAAGATTGTAAAACTACAGACTATATTAGAATAAACGCACATCATCATTAGGGATGACGAAATATCACTGAGAACCAGAAGAGAGCCTAAAAGTACTTCTTGAAAGACCAAGCATTCCTAATTGTTGCTGACCTCAACAAATGATACATATAAATCCATTAATTATTGGACTTAAACATTTATAATCGTAAGAAGAGAAGGTTACGTGTTTTTAGTAAACCACCATATGATTGAGAGGTTACAAATATATAATGACACTTGTTGGTAAAACACTAAAGAATATATGAATGAATGCATTCAAAATTACGAGCTGATCTCAGCAGAGGATTTTATACATCCTTTTATCTATGGTAGTGTGCAGTGTTAAAAGGGGCAAATTAGGAAGGAAATCAAATTGTTGGGGTTAGCACACACAGAATCATGATGACTAATTGGTAGTGAAAACAATCCCTCATGCGTATATGGACAAACCCATCAATTTGATTATTCATAATTTATGGAACTTCTCCGTCATGCACGGCATGTCGTGAAATTCCCTCTGCCAATAATCGTTATGGTGCTTTTCTCTTTTGGGCGCACAGGCAATTAGCAATTCTGAAGGATAGATAAAGCTTGTATGACAGATACAATGTAAAGTTCAAGAAGCTATGCTCATACTGCAGTGTAATCTATAATGTTTACAATATGCATAGATATATTAAAATAACCAACAAATGAGTATTTTCCATATGCATTGAAAAAGCACTGGAAGTTAACATCGTATAATTTAAAAAATTACTAATATCTGAAACAGGCAAACAAAATTGCTCTGGGTGAAAATATGAATTACTAAAACAATTATTCTACAACTTGTAGTAAATCACATGCTAATTAGAATGAAACCTTTTATTTTAACCTCCATATGTAAGGAAAATATAAAGATATTACTAGGACTAGTTCCATTTTAGTAAAGCAGTGGCAGATCTAGCTTTTTTTCCAAGGGGGTTGTAGATGAATAGCAGGACATTGCGAGGAATTGGAGCAACAGATTCAAGCAAGAGCAAGTGAAGGAAGTGAGACGTGGGGGTGGGGGGGGGGAGGGGAGTGGGAGGGGTTCAACCTTTCACATAGGGGGAAGATTATAAAGAATATAACTTACATGCTTCTCTGATGAACGCCCTCTCTGTCCTGATCGGGTCAGGATCAGCAGCCGCTTCACATACACACCAGAAGTCTTCTTCACCAAAGTAGGTTTCTACCTCCTCTTTTGTTATTGCTGCATAGAGTAGAGAGAAGCAATGATATTTACTACTGAAAGCTTTAAGATTCAAGATTAATTTTCTTTTGTTTTTAGAAAATATTCAATGCTCGGAGTGGACTTTAATAAAGATTTCTCAAAACTTCAGTCTCATAGTTAAAATAATCAAAATGAAGACAAAGGTGATAAGCGACAAAGAAAATGATCATGACTACGATGATGATCAAGATGATGATGGAGATCATAATACATATGAGGGATATGAAAACAGTGATGATGATGTAGATAGTATTGATGATGATGATGATGGTGGTGATCGTAATGGAGATGATGGAAATGATGATGGTGGTGATGACAATGATGGTTATAATGATGGTGATGATGATGAAGATGATGATGGTGATGATGATGTTGGTGATGATGAAGATGATGATGGTGATGATGATGTTGATGGAGATGATGATGATGTCGATGGTGATGACAATGATGATGATGGTGACAATGATGATGATGATCGTGATGATGATGATGTTGATGATGATGATGATGATGGTGATGATGATGATGATGATGACGATGACGATGATGGTGATGATGATGATGTTGATGGTGATGACAATGATGATGATGATAATGGTGATGATGATGATGATGGTGATGGTGGTGATGATGATGTTGATGGTGATGACAATGATGATGATGATAATGGTGATGATGATGATGATGGTGATGGTGGTGATGATGATGTTGATGGTGATGACAATGATGATGATGATAATGGTGATGATGATGACGATGATGATGATGGTGATGATGATGATGATGATCAGGATGATGGTGCTGATGGTGATGATGGTGATGGTCATAATGATAATGGTGATAATAATGATGATGGTAATAATGATGATGATGACACTGGTGATGACGGTGATGAGTTTGATGATTGTGATGTTATTGCTGGTACTATTGCTATGATGATCATGAGGATGATGATGATATTGGTGGGAATAATCATGATGAGGAGGATGGTTATGATAATGAGTAAGATGATGATGGTGGTGAGGCTGGTGTTGTTTTTTGAGGTGTCGAATGTCGCAGTGGTGATGATCATTTTGAAGAAAAACCTGTTCACTTAACAAAATATGACAGATAATTGTTGTTTATGCACCTTTATCTCTTATCTCAGTATAATTCTAGAAGAGTAAGAACTACATCATTCCCTTTAAAGTGATGACATCATTGTACATGGCCATGTTCCTCAATCAATACCCTACGCCATGCTATATATCAAACCATGAAGGTAAAAACAAACGAGCTCATTCTTGAGAGGTCATAACAAACCCAAAATACACAGCCCTACAAACGTCTAAATTAAATCTAATTGTAAATTACGTGGGTCTCAGCTGCTCAGTAGCGCTGAAAGCGACCAGACACGATCCAACGCAACAGTTGCGGCTGGTACCTGATTTACAGCGAAGGAGGATGCAACGATCGTGTGCTTCGCCACGTTTGGATCATGTACCCTGCCCAAACTGGTGAGGAAGTTTTATGGGACTATGTGCTCTGATCGAAAAGGGGGTCCAATTAAGCGGAACATAACTCTCAATATCTACTAAATTGAAAGGCTGTCTGAAGATAGCCCCTTAGTCCCAGCAATGGAGATTTATGTGAGTGGTGAACACTTTGGAATCTCAACAACGAAATTTAATCAATTATAGAAAGAGAGAATTCTTTTAATGACAGAAAAATGAACCACTCGACAACTATATCAAAATAAGTTTATTAATATGAATAAGCGTCATCTACAACACAGTTTTGGAAGGTAAAAGCTTTTTTTCCCCCACATTTTGATAAGGAATTACCCCAATTTAATTTAATCAGTTGAAAAGGAGTTTTTTAAAAGTAACATGAACACTTTCCATAGACTTTCATAGAAAACTTATTGATTTCATATTCTATGAATTAAGCTTAGCACCATATCATATGTTAAACATAAAAAATATAGGTCACCCCTGTTCCACTACAAATAATGCTTATGATTGGTGTAATTTTACACAAAATTTACGGTACTTTAATTTGTTTCATTTAAGTTAATGAACTTAGGCAATAAAGCGAAATTTCATGAAATCATTTTTCTTCTAAATAATAAAATGGCATTTTATTACCAGATCTCAATATTAGCTTTAAATGTAATGTAAGCCATTGGGAACTGTTCTGAAATAAAAATATTGAAATTTCTAAAAAGTATGAATTGAACTAAATGGGATCACACCCACCTGTAATTAACTTTTTATGAAAGGTGCGAAGTATCATTATTGGCTCAAAGGAAAGGTGAAGGAATAATTGCAAAACTGACCTCCGACTAATCCGCTGATACCAGGCACAAATTAATTACATTTGATTAAATTTCTTACCTACAATGTCAAAGGATATAGATCTTATCTACCTGATATTTCATACCCTAATTAAGTCTTTTAGATGTAATTTTAGATAGCACAATTTGATACAGAGAACTGAAATAATCATACAGGTACAAACTGACGAAATGTCAACCATAAGAATCTATGTAATAAAGTTGTATCAAATGGACTGTCACCGCTATTTCCATTTCGGTGCTTATATGAATTAGATTAAAGATAAAGCAGGATTTGTGTTTTATTAGCGACCCGTTAAAACTCAAGTTTGAACTGAAGGATTAAATCTGAGCTAATTATGAAAAGAAATTTGTATATACAATCATAAAAACAGGTCATGGGTGGAATATATTTTTGATGTAATATAGGCCTACATAAATAAATATGACAAATGAATTAAAAATGAATAAATAAACAAAGAGATATATCAATGAATGAACAAATATAAATGAATGAATAAATATATGAAAAAGTAGAGAAACAAAAAGTAAATTGGTTTAAAAAATGATTCAATAATTTAATCATTGATTAATAAATCTAATTAAATGTGTATCAAATACTCACCCAAGCCTATATGCCTAATGTTTCCATAATATTCATCAAATGTTGCTAGGGAGTGAGTCCTAGCGTCATCTATTCTCTCCTCGTTACAGACAAAGTAAAGTTGTTGCGTTGGACCCGCCTTGCATTCCAAATCAACGCTTTTCTTCGTGATATACGCATCCTGCGGTGAGATGAGGAACCGTGGCGGAGGAACCGGAGTCGTGACGGACGTGCCATCTGAATGTCAAAGAAAAAGAGAAAAATTGAAATCTGTTATTCCCTAATTCTTAAAGATCAATTATTATAATTCAACAGGCGAGTTTACTAATTGAAGCAAATTCTATGCACACCTCTATCATAAAGGTTGTTCTTGACAACATGAAAGCTTGCCCGACATAGCAACAAGCACTGTATGCAAACTTGATTTCAGGTGTTGTAACTCAATTGTTGTGAACAGGTTTAAGGAATACCAAGTATCTACGTTCTTGGGCTCAAAACGTGCATAAAATTGAATCACGTTTATTACATTTTTCACCCAATAAAAGGAGTGATATGAATAAGATGATCAAGTAGAGGGACACAATCAACTAAAATTATGATATTGTGATTCAATAAAATTCTGCATTGCAAGTTTTGCAAGTTTTGCAAGCCATTCATAGCCATATCGAACTTGGTAAACATTTTTTGTTGTAAACATAGAAATGGTTGTGATGAATTATGATACAACTTTACAGCATTTACAAAATATGGTTAGGGCTCATGTGAACAATATGAGGCATTCTCTATAAACTGAGCTTTTCTATAATCAATTAATTACATTAACTTCTCAAAAAATAAGGACCCACCATTAAAAGCATATACAAATTTTCATATGAGGAAATATCTTTCTGGAAATATTCTTGTTATCATTTTCAAACATGAGTGTTTGATGATATTTCTCGCTTCACTGCACATCTTGACCAGTGAACCCATAGAAAAGTGGAACTATTAAACAATGGATTGAATAACATTGTTCACAGAAATTTGATCAACTGAAGGGTAAGGGTATAAACTTTTATAAAATATACATTCAAAAACAATTTCAATCAACTGCAGATTGCAAATAATAGCAACTTTCTTACAACACCCATTTAGACTTTTACTTGAACTTTGAAGAGCAATTTACAATCATTACATTATTTCAACAGTGTACTCCATCACAATTGAAACCAAATATTGATGACTAATATTCTATGTATTGCTTGTAGACAAGTTGAATTAGGGTCAGAGCTTCAAATAACTGGAGCAATAAAGCTAATCGCTTGTCAAGTGTACTTTGTAGATATTCTCCGCAAACTTGACCTTTGACCTGGAGTGCCATGATGCCTGCATTCTAGGGTGATACCCAGAGACAACAAGGGGTATCTGATTTCCAGATGAACCTCCTTTTCCTTTGATCTAAGGCGGAAGATGATCAAATGACTTGGGCATCAAAAACCTCATCTTTCATATTGGCAACCTTCGGCCTGATCTAGGGATGCTGAATGGGATTAGAGGGGCGTCATCACTGCCATGGTTGTAATGCTGTGTGTGGTGCACAGCCCTCAGTTTACACTCATTCAATGATACCTTCACCAAAACCACCATTTTTCATTCACAATCAGATTGTAGAAACATCAGAAATGTACCGGTCACAAACCCAAGCCAAAAAACAACAGTGAAACAATTCCAATCTAATTTGCATAATATCAACTGATGTACATTGATTTGCATATAGGTAAGATCAACTCCTTGACTCCCTGATTTGCAATATCCACATCTACTACAGATAAAACAAGGATACAGCAAATCGATTAGGAGCGAATATAAGTGTTGAAACATGAGCTGAGCACTTTTAATTTACTATCATTGTCTGACATCTGCATTCTGAAGACTCCATTCCATTTCCAAGTGTCTTGTCAAGAATTTATATTTTTTTAAATTTCTGACACAACACTCAAATAAGAACAGAATCCTGCGAGAAAATTTAGAATATATTTTGTTTTTAGACACAATCGTAATCTGCTGTCTTGGGGTGTTTCTGGAAGTGGCAATTGAACGCAAATTAACTGCAAATCAGGTGCAATTAAAAATCTGCGCTTCCGTTAATTGAAATAGATGAAATAATTGGAATTCTAATAGGTAAATGCTCATCAACAGTAAGTTATGAATGATTGCAACTTTCTAGCAACATCCCATCATTGTACGCTTTAAAGCACCAGTACCAGAGAATAAAATGGAGCAGAAAGTGTGGAAATGTTCCGCAGTGGGTACAATCTACGTAGAAGATAGATAGAGGACTCCTCTTCTCTGAGCTATAATGAAGCATGGGGATGTGTAGCGATGGTTGTGTAAGGATGATGGGAAGGCTGGAGAAATAATCTTCATATTCCGAGCAGGATTTTTGTCATCTTCTAATGACTCAAACAGAATCCAGAAAGTGATTTCCCAAACACTATACGGCTCTCAGAACCATATCCCTCTACTAATAGCAATAGGCTTAATATAGATCACTCTGAATATGGGTTTTTTCTTTGGCTATTAGGACCATGATGTAATATTCAGATGATGAGTATCATCTCCCTATTCCAGGCTTTAATTTTCTATCTTTCACAGACCATATACCTATAATGACTAAAACTCCTCGCTTGTCTTGTTTTTGTCCTTTTATTTACTTTCGGTTTTGTAAGATATTCAGTCCACAATACTTACATCCTCTTTAATACATACTTCCTCTTTTATTCATCTTAAACATTAAGTTTGAAACAATATCGTTTATATATGACTTACTATTACTTTGCCCCAACTTTGAACCCCTCCCAGCGAGCTCTTGCCCCCAATAATTTGGGCCATCTTTCGTCAGCTTTATTTGCTTCTTCCGCACAATTTCAACAGCATTTTTGTCTGTAGGCGTGCACAAAAAACCTCAGCATTGAACTGTTGCACCAAATATGGAGAAAACTGACAAGAGAGACAGCCCAGTCAATAAAGATACGTTTCTGATGCTAAAAGAACGCTCCTAAACCACACACATCGCGTTTACTATCACTGTAACTGAGCATCAGATGTTCAGCTCATCAGACATGTCACATATAATGTTATAGAGCTGATGGGTGAAGGAAGAACAGATACTACGCAAGGATATAAACATTGCCCAACCTAGCAACTTAAAGATAAATATGACTAATAAAAAGATCATAGTAATGTTAATTACTTTTCAGATCCATCACAAGTTAAATTATTTAAAGCAGGAAGTAAAACTCAAAACCAAAATGGTTGACATGTTTTTGTTTTAGTTGTTTTTATTTTGTGTGTATACATATATGTTTGTGTGTGTGTGTGTAAAACAGTTCCAAGTCAAAACAACAAACTGAAGGTTTTATTTCAAGAAGATCAAAGCCATGCATCAATGCTATATAGGCACAAAGAAAAATAATCCTCAAACTCCCTGAAATAAAAGTAGATTCAGATATCACTAAACTATCAACAAAATGTAATTGAAAGTTTTTTATACAAATTCAAAATATGTGTTTTACGGAAGCGCTGCAGGCTCATTTTATGGAAAGAAAACAAGTTTTATGCCACATAATTATTGCTGATTTACACTGTCAGGTGCATTGCCTTACAAACAAGAACAGATGTTTGGTGTCTGAGATATTTGGCAGATTGTATGTCTATTTCGTCAGATGCGGAAAATAAAATCATCTAAAATATTTTACAGACATGGATTCACATTCCCTCTTCATAATATATATCATAATATGATACATCCTGATATAATAAGATAATATGGTAATGTTATCCCAGCTCTATTTTTGAATTTCTGATCCTGCTATTATATGATTACTATATATTTATCACAGTCACAAGTACCTTGTTACAATAGGGAATTCCCTAGTTATACTCAGTTTTTCCTGTTATATTGTTCTTACTAACTGTAGAATAAAATTCTTTGAAAAATCATTTGCTGGTACATGTAAAGAGAAAATCAGCTATAAATGATTACTTATTAATATAAGTATATTATGAATGTATTCATATATATTTTCAATGGTGACGTAGTGATGACGCATTCAGGCCATGCACCAGGCCTATATGATAGTGTAGGCTTTTTTCCTGTCATCATCTCCCTAAAATACCCTTCACTTCTACAACAAAGAGCTTCACTAAACCAGATAGTTCACCTTCAAATTGGCAATAATTGGGATGATCAAATCCAGCGTGTAGGCACGTGCACCTACCTAAATAAAACTTTTCTCCACATACCCTCCTTTCTCGGTCTCTTCGGTAAGCAGAAAGCCATCTGGGGTAGTGTGCGGTATGGCGGCAAAGTGCATTGCGACTCGTTAAGTTTGTCAATGAGGAGGCACGCTGCTATCCTCTCTCTACCCCCTCCCTAAATTCTGTAGCACAGCTCCAGCAGCCCCCCTAGAATGCTTGCTTCCAGCACAAATGTTGAATAGAGTTTGAATTGTTGAAGTCTATAATAACTCTTGATGCCCCCCCCCCATCCACATTGTGCTGCACTCAACCCAGGTGAGATGAATGGGTACCAGGGAGGAATATATTCCATAAGATGCATAAGCGCCTCACAACCTGCTATTGCTAAAGCCAGAGTAATAGAACTGAATTAATTGTAGAGCACTAAGAGACGTCTAACAGAGGTAATTATAACAACTGCATTTTATTATCATTATTATTATTATCCCTCCAGCTCCCCACACCAACCCCTAATACAATAGAAATGAGATAACATTTCTGCGTGGAAAACAGTAATTTGAAACTACCTATCATGTTGGCAATTCAAGGATTGAAGATCCTTTTGTGGATCATTTTGGTTTAAAATATTCAGAGTCAAATGCAAAGAAGTAATCTATTTTTATTGTTAAAGTTAATGAACATTTTTATTTTATTTCATTACATTTCTTTCTTCTAAAATAACTCTTCCAGTTTCAAAAGCTCTGGATCTAAAAGTTACAAGGCAAAACCATATAATGAGGTCGAAATGTCCTGAAAAACTTTTGAAGTTCCTAACAAAAATCTCGAAGGCTGTGTGAACTCGCCCAACGTGAGCGATTCCAAAGATGCAAGATATAGCCAGCGCTTGTTGACTGAGAACCAGACAAATGAAGTGTTATATCATCGTAGTACTGACAGTAAAGGAACCTGACGTGAAGAATGCTATGTGGGACTATAGGAGCCAGGAACGATCTTCAGAGAGCCACACACAAGCTAAATTGCTTTAACAGAGTCCCATTAGCTCTTTTAGTTCTCTGTGGAGATGAATTAGATTTATATGACCCTGTAGGATTATTCAAAGCTATTTGCGACAATAATATACTGGTATATATTTGTACGTATTGTACGGAATGAAAGTACTTTAATGGGGAGCCAACATGGTTTTGAATAGGATTGTAATGATATAAATGTGCAGTTAACATTTTTCTTTAATGAATAATGATTCATTATGGGCTATTATTGTTAGAATTTTCAAGGGAAAACCTAGATAGTCTGGTTTACAGTTGAAAACTTTTTCTCCTTTTCAGGGGTTGTGCAGTTCAGCATCTTTTGTATTAAAGTTAATATATAAGCAATGGAAGATGACTATACATTATACAAATATCAAAAGCAATGAGTGGATATTGGTGATATATATTTCATAGAAATGGCATCATACAACTCCAAATTGGAAAGGAGAGGCCCATCTAATATTGTCCAGCAAGTCTCGGCTATGGAAATGAATAAATACACCAAGGTGTGATTCACTGCAAAATAAACACAAATATGAATTCAACACTGCATTCCAGCTTGTTTGAGAATGAGTAACTCTCTCCAAATTCTGGCTTTGGGAGGGCATGAAAAGGCTAGAGACTCTGCGAGATGGTTATCGCAGTTTACTTACAGAAAAAATGGGCCTAAATAAGCCCTTTTATCCGCTCGATCACAAATTTGGGGACAAAAGACCGGGGGTTCAATTTCACCACCAATCTTGAATAATCTGACTGGGGTTTCATTGTGTAGGTGGTGGTATAACTGGTATTAATACCCCGAGACCGATATATACACAATTGTTGTTGCCAGAATGACTCAGAGGCCCCCTAGATTGGGGTTTCTTACTCCAATTGATGTTGAATGGTAGAATTGACTGCATCTCACATCTATTCTTTCTCCAGAGCATGACTGGTGGAGGAGAATAATGTTGACTGAGAGCGAGACAGGGTCGAGAGTGTTATGAAACCCGCGACATGCAACGCAACCAGGGAAGATACCCCGGACCGTTTGTTCGAGGTGTATACACAGACGCTTCGGGTTACCGCGCGCCCTCGCTTGCTGGGAATCAGCTCTACGACACGCTCGCCAGACCAAACGAGTGCAGTGCATGGAAAAAATGAGCTAATATTAACTCTGCCCATGCTGGGAGAGAAAACGTCCAACAAAAACGGAACAATCGTCATTTATCATAAAATCTTGATTTGATTCATAGAGCCAGACGAGAAGCGACCCCCTTTTTCATCGTCTACGACTGAATTACAAATGATGCAAGGTATCCAAGTCGATTTGGGTCTCTGGTCGAACGAAAACAAGATTCATCATGAAGGACTAAGAGCGTGGATCAACCATGCTTCATTTATTTCCATTTGTAAAGGGATCGAGGGAGAGGAAATTACTTTTGTACAAACATATAAAGATAAATGGTTAGGAAAATGTAGAGTTTGGCCAATCACAAACATATCCAAAAAAGACAAAGGGAATAAGCATCGCTTTTGATGCTCAAGGATGTCACTAAGTTGATTTATTAGAAGAAATACGGCAACACAGAACTCCTTTTTACCACGCGTAGGCTTAAAAAACTATTTGGCTGTCAAGAAAAGCCATTTTCTTTAAAACAACAACAGTCCGTCAGTCCATGAGGATTTTTTTTAAGATAATTTGTCTAAATTTGAAACAAATTTTATACGGAAAATAAGACTTTGAAGAAAGCGAAAAAAGCCCGAAACCATTGTACTTCAATATGACTGTTGGTCATTTCACATGGATTTTTCTAAAGTAGAGTGAAATGGGAAAAAAGTTCAAGTTGGGTCACACTTTCAGAGGACCGTAGGTTGGTGGATGGTAATAAATCTTTGCCTGAAAGCACCAAATGGCTTCTAAATATGTGAAAACTCCAGATTTTGTACCGGACATACTGATTCAATGTGACTGGGTTCATATTCTACTGAACAAACATAGCCATAGATGCATTAACTTTAATAACATTCGACCAACATTTGAAGAAGTCTTGATAAGTATTGAGAAAAATAATGTAATCAAGTCCGCTAACATTCTCCTCCCTTCCCATCATCCATCACATGTATTATAACACAACACACAAACACGCATGATTCATTTATTACACCTATGTTATACCCACTATCCTAATAGGATCAAATTGGAAAAACTGCATGAAATGACGTTTTACTCTCTTTAATTGATGAATCACGTCGAAAATCATTTGGATGTCGCTTACATAGTTACGCAAAAACAATCCTGGAGGGCTTTTAGTAATAACTGTCCCACATTGGGGTTTTATTCGCGATTGTTTGGGGGTAATGTATGAAGTGATGTTGCAATATTGGGGCGGGGAAGAAGAGAGGGGTTGGTAATTGGTGTATGTAAAACGTAAAGTGGTAGGAGATATTTGGGAGGAAATTGATAAATTTTGGGATAATGTACTGGGGGAGTGGCCAACCTTGGATGCGGTTTACGAAGTGTCATCTTGGTGAAAAAATATATTATTTTGTCCAGGAGAAAAGCTGTAACACTTACGATTGGAACAACAAGGATGCAAACAATTAATTCTAACTTCATTCATTGAAAACATTCTAATGAGTTACCCAATGAAGGATGAATATGTACCCTAATTGGAAGAATTAGAGTAACTGATAATGCTGTTGTTAGTGATGATTCTTTAAAGTATTGATCTATCAATTTTGAAGGTATCTTGGAAGAATTCTGTGTATTCTCAATAATATCAACATCGCCACTCTTATGGCATTGATACATGGAGAAAGAAAGTGGCCCTAATTTCTGTTCAGGTATATATCACTCGGCCTAAATAAATTTAGTATACCGGGAAACACATCATATATCGGTAAAGCCTTTACAAGCCTCGCTTCTTTGCTGGCCTCTATTTTTTTCATTTCTTTTGTAATATTAGTTATTTCCATAGTTACTTATCATATGACTGTATTATTATCAAAGGAAATGAAAAATAAAATAAATGATTTGATTTGAAAGAGCAAGGCATTAAAAGATTTATGTAGATATTTCACATCTAGAATAGTACTAGGTTGTTTGAGTTGATACCAAAAAATAGGGGAAACAGCAATCAACTAATATAAAAAAAAATGCACGGGTTTGCTGGAAAATTTTGTTTTCATTGGTTGCTAGGTGTAGGCATTCAAAATCTCCTTAAAACAATGCACATTCTTTGCATGTCTAATTATTGTTTTCAGTCAGAAATTATCTTAGTTATCTGTTACATTTATTCTACATGGCAAATAAATGCATCACTCGGATGAAAACAATCCCACAACAAACAAACAAACAATGATACATCTCTTATTTCCAGAAAACAGTCTAGACAGTGATACTATGAATCAACACAGACAGGTTGCACAATCAACATCATCTATGTTTGATTAGACTTAGGGGGTGTTGCTAAAAAATTGCAATTGATCGGAAGTTGAAGTTGATCGGAACGCGCCAATCAAAATTAATGTTTCATTCGCATCTTGTTAAATGCCCATACCGTGCGCGAATGAAAATGCGCGTTACAATAGGCAAAGTTGCAGTTGATTTGCAGTTGATTTTGAGCAACACCCCATTACTCTGGTAATTTATAGAGGTTAATGTACTGCAATTTAAAGGTCATTATACTATGAATTATTTGTTGTCGCTTTTTAGAAAAGGCCTTTATATTTACAATTAAAGTAGAGACAAAAACTGTCTTATAAGGGTTTAAAACTTTGATCTCGTGGGGTAAGGTGCAGGGAAAAAGTGAGTACCCTTGGCCTGTATCTTCTCCTTTTGACATTTATTGATACTAACATGCGATCCCCCTTCTTATACCTTCCCATTCCTTATTCTAATCATCACCATTTCTTCTTCTCTCATCTTTATTCTCACCTCTCTATTCATATCGGATATTCTCTTATAAGACATTTCTTTACACCAATCGTCAATAGTGGCAATTTATCTCCCAAATCCTCTGTGCTCATGCCATTAAGTGCGCCTCTAACAAGCGACTTCAGATTGTGATACATGTCCGCAAACAAGAGGTGCGTGAAGCGTCTTCTCGGACGCTGATTGCGGCGGATAAGCTCCATTGTGTCTCCCCGTTACCAGATACCGCTTATTGCACCTCTCCGCACCAGCTTTGTACCCCCTTGGACGGGATTGAGAGAGGGGAGAGTCTGATGGAATCCATGCATGCCTCTGCAACACCTTGGAGCCTTTGATCTTTTATCCGCCATTTTCCTTCCACTTTTTATCTTCCGGTGATGGCCGCCGCCTTTGGTCTGATCAGAACCTCCTTACATTCCTAGTCAGGTTCTTAACCTCATTTTATTCAAATACCTCTTCAACCCCAAAACATGACACAGTCATCCTCTTCCCGTTCCTCTTTTCAAATGTGGGCATCTTTTATGACATTCTTGAAGATAAATTTCTTTCATGTTAAGATTGCAGATAAGTGTGATGTTGATACTAAATAATTAAAGTAGATTTATTGGAAGCTTCCTACTACCCCTTGATTCTTGGCTGACATTGTGAGGCACGAGGGCATTGACTCTACATCTACTCATTTCAACAAGGCTGCTGCACTAGACCATTTCAAGAGTTTTACTATAAAGCACATCATAAAGTATTGAATCCCATTCATATTCTGAAGCTGGTCAGGAACACCATCACATTCTGAGAGGACATATATATCCTGTGGTTTAAATCTATTGTAAATGGTTAATGATCTGAGCTCTAATCTACTGTTGTCTCCTTTCACCTGTCCTTTGTCCTATTATTTATATTGGATTTACAGGAAATCTTTATGAACAACAACTTTGAACAACTACTTGGCAAATAGGCGGGTTTACTTATATATTCAAATTTATGTGCGTTTAATGTAGTTATGCGGTATTCCATAGGCCGGTTGATAACAATAAGACTACAATACTTGAAATCCAGTTTGCATACATTACTCGTTGCTATGTCTGGCAAGCCTCGGGCAAGCTTTCGGGTTGTCAAGAACAACCTTTGTGTTAGAGGTATGCATACAATTTGCATCTATTAGTAAACCCGCCTATTAAAGACCGATCCAACAAGAGGGGTGCAAGGGTGCAGAGGTCCAGACCCCCCCCCTCCTTTTTTTTTAACTGAGTGAAACATAAGGGCTATTGATCTCTGGACCTTTGAAATGCTCCCCATCCCCCTTCTTTTAGCTTGTCAGACTGTTGATGGATCCCCAAAGTCCTATATGTATTTGTTTATTTTCCCCTTTGAAAAATGGTGAATGACATATTCCAGATGAAGTTTTCCTCCAAGTCCAACAATTTTATTTTCCCCTAATCATGAACAGGGGAAATATTCAATCTTTATCATCTCAATAAGACCTATTCTACTATCCAAGGAACAAAAATAAAATGGGAAATGACATTATGACAGCACAAATGATGAATTTCTATGTGCTTTCAATACAGACACAATTTCATCTTGTGAAGAAAATTGAAAGCAACATGATTCAAGAAAGAATTCTTTTACTCACAACCAATGGAGAAGTCTATTTCTACCAAACCTTCCATAGATCTTAAATTGTTATTCCACTACAGCTATATTCCTCTAGGGAAACAAAACATTATTTACCATTACTCAAATATGAGGAATCACGGCCCAATGTCAACCAAATGACCATTTAAAGGTCAATGTCGACTCCATGATGAAATACCACTAAAATAACGCCACACCAATATATTTATGATTTGTGTTTGGGAGAGGAAGCATTATTTATCATTATTCAAAGATGGGGGATCACAAACAACTATTTGAAAGGTCAAAGTAGTATTCAGAACAGGGCCATGAGGACCTTTATGTATTGCACTCTTGATACACAGCCCAGCCCATTGGTGTTGTTCAGAAACTTGAGACCAAGGCCCATTTCACATTGAAAAGATAATCCTTGTAACCTATCCGAAAAA
This sequence comes from Temnopleurus reevesii, assembly GCA_036244855.1. Classification (NCBI taxonomy): domain Eukaryota; kingdom Metazoa; phylum Echinodermata; class Echinoidea; order Temnopleuroida; family Temnopleuridae; genus Temnopleurus; species Temnopleurus reevesii. The sequence goes on from BQKZ01000685.1 coordinate 83,847, forward strand.
ATAACTTTGAACAGGGATTTTTTTCCCCAGCAAACTGATGTTATAAGCTTACATATTATACAAAAAGTGTAAAATCACATAAAATAAACAGCATTTTCTCTATAAATGAAATGTGCAGATGTTGTAGAAAGTCTCAACCACATAAAATCCTATAAATAGATTAGTAAACATTTTGTTTTGAGAGAGGGTCACAGCAGGCACCTACAAAACTCATTTCCGTTTTCAAGGAATGAAAAACCTATATAAAATCCCCATTTACAAAGTGTGCATATTTTAAACACAAACACCACATTGCTAAAAAAATAATCATATGGTACTGTATAAGCCAATATTTTAGCGTACAGACATTTTCGCAATTTCTGAATAGTTTGACACATTGGCGTGTTGTTATTTTCATGATTTTGACAGCATTTGTACACAAATGAATGTGCATCATATAGAGTGGAAATTTTCGCGAGGCCATAACCGCGAAATCAGCGAAATAAAACCACCGCAAAAATTTCAGCTTATACATTATTCAAGACATGTAGTCATGGGGTACATGACTATTGATGTTAATACACTGTCATCTCCCTATTTCTATAGGCCTACAACCCTCTACAGGCACTTTAAGTGAAAGTACACATGAACTACGGATACTGTGCTAATTAATGAAGAAGGGGGGGGG
>BQKZ01000685.1:86744-130830 GCA_036244855.1 Temnopleurus reevesii
GACCCCCTTTTTCATCGTCTACGACTGAATTACAAATGATGCAAGGTATCCAAGTCGATTTGGGTCTCTGGTCGAACGAAAACAAGATTCATCATGAAGGACTAAGAGCGTGGATCAACCATGCTTCATTTATTTCCATTTGTAAAGGGATCGAGGGAGAGGAAATTACTTTTGTACAAACATATAAAGATAAATGGTTAGGAAAATGTAGAGTTTGGCCAATCACAAACATATCCAAAAAAGACAAAGGGAATAAGCATCGCTTTTGATGCTCAAGGATGTCACTAAGTTGATTTATTCGAAGAAATACGGCAACACAGAACTCCTTTTTACCACGCGTAGGCTTAAAAAACTATTTGGCTGTCAAGAAAAGCCATTTTCTTTAAAACAACAACAGTCCGTCAGTCCATGAGGATTTTTTTAAAGATCATTTTTGTATATTTGGAACAAATTTTATACAGAGAATAAGACTTTGAAGAAAGTGAAAAGCCCCAAAACTTTGTATTTCAATATGACTATTGGTCATTTCACTGATTTTTCTTAAAATGGAAAAAAAAGTTCAAGTTGGGCCACTTTCATAGGGTAGGTTGATGGATGGAAATAAATCTTTGCCTTCTGGAGCACCAAATGGCTTCTAAATATTTGAAAACTCCAGATTTTGTATCGGACATACTGATTCAATGCGATTGGGTTCATATTCTACTGAACAAACATAGCCATAGATGCATTAACTTTAATAACATTCGACCAACATTTGAAGAAGTCTTGATAAGTATTGAGAAAAATAATGTAATCAAGTCCGCTAACATTCTCCTCCCTTCCCATCATCCATCACATGTATTATAACACAACACACAAACACGCATGATTCATTTATTACACCTATGTTATACCCACTATCCTAATAGGATCAAATTGGAAAAACTGCATGAAATGACGTTTTACTCTCTTTAATTGATGAATCACGTCGAAAATCATTTGGATGTCGCTTACATAGTTACGCAAAAACAATCCTGGAGGGCTTTTAGTAATAACTGTCCCACATTGGGGTTTTATTCGCGATTGTTTGGGGGTAATGTATGAAGTGATGTTGCAATATTGGGGCGGGGAAGAAGAGAGGGGGTTGGTAATTGGTGTATGTAAAACGTAAAGTGGTGGAGATATTTGGGAGGAAATTGATAAATTTTGGGATAATGTACTGGGGGAGTGGCCAACCTTGGATGCGGTTTATGAAGTGTCATCTTGGTGAAAAAATATATTATTTTGTCCAGGAGAAAAGCTGTAACACTTACGATTGGAACAACAAGGATGCAAACAATTAATTCTAACTTCATTCATTGAAAACATTCTAATGAGTTACCCAATGAAGGATGAATATGTACCCTAATTGGAAGAATTAGAGTAACTGATATAGCTGTTGTTAGTGATGATTTTAAAAGTATTGACTTATCAATTTTGAAGGAATCTGGAAAGAATTCTGTGTATTCTCAATGATATCAACATCACCACTCTTATGGCATTGGTACATGAAGAAAGAAAATGGCCCTAATTTAAGTCCAGGTATATATCACTAGGCCTAAATAAATTTAGTATACTGGGAAACACATCAGCGTGGCATTAAAAGATTTATGTAGATATTTCACCGCTAGAATAGTACTAGGTTGTTTGAGTTGATACCAAAAAATAGGGGAAACAGCAATCAACTAATATAAAAAAAAATGCACGGGTTTGCTGGAAAATTTTGTTTTCATTGGTTGCTAGGTGTAGGCATTCAAAATCTCCTTAAAACAATGCACATTCTTTGCATGTCTAATTATTGTTTTCAATCAGAAATTATCTTAGTTATCTGTTACATTTATTCTACATGGCAAATAAATGCATCACTCGGATGAAAACAATCCCACAACAAACAAACAAACAATGATACATCTCTTATTTCCAGAAAACAGTCTAGACAGTGATACTATGAATCAACACAGACAGGTTGCACAATCAACATCATCTATGTTTGATTAGACTTAGGGGGTGTTGCTAAAAAATTGCAATTGATCGGAAGTTGAAGTTGATCGGAACGCGCCAATCAAAATTAATGTTTCATTCGCATCTTGTTAAATGCCCATACCGTGCGCGAATGAAAATGCGCGTTACAATAGGCAAAGTTGCAGTTGATTTGCAGTTGATTTTGAGCAACACCCCATTACTCTGGTAATTTATAGAGGTTAATGTACTGCAATTTAAAGGTCATTATACTATGAATTATTTGTTGTCGTTTTATAGAAAGGGCCATTATATTTACAATTAAAGTAGAGACAAAAACTGTCTTATAAGGGTTTAAAACTTGGATCTCTTGGGGTAAGGTGCAGGGAAAAAGTGAGTACCCTTGGCCTGTATCTTCTCCTTTTGACATTTATTGATACTAACATGCGATCCCCCTTCTTATACCTTCCCATTCCTTATTCTAATCATCACCATTTCTTCTTCTCTCATCTTTATTCTCACCTCTCTATTCATATCGGATATTCTCTTATAAGACATTTCTTTACACCAATCGTCAATAGTGGCAATTTATCTCCCAAATCCTCTGTGCTCATGCCATTAAGTGCGCCTCTAACAAGCGACTTCAGATTGTGATACATGTCCGCAAACAAGAGGTGCGTGAAGCGTCTTCTCGGACGCTGATTGCGGCCGGATAAGCTCCATTGTGTCTCCCCGTTACCAGATACCGCTTATTGCACCTCTCCGCACCAGCTTTGTACCCCCTTGGACGGGATTGAGAGAGGGGAGAGTCTGATGGAATCCATGCATGCCTCTGCAACACCTTGGAGCCTTTGATCTTTTATCCGCCATTTTCCCCCCACTTTTATTCTTTCGGTGATGTCCGCCGCCTTAAGTCCGATCAGAACCTCCTTACATTCCCAGTCAGGTTCTTAACCTCATTTTATTCAAATATCTCTTCATTCCCAAAACATGAAACAGTCATCCTCTTCCCGTTCCTCTTTTCAAATGTGGGCATCTTTTATGACCTTCTTGAAGATAAATTTCTTTCATGTTAAGATTGCAGATAAGTGTGATGTTGATACTAAAATAATTAAAGCAGATTTATTAGAAGCTTCCCATCCCTTGATTCTTGGCTCTGCATTGTGAGGCATGAGGGCATTGACTCTACATCGACTCATTTGAACAAGGCTGATGCACTAGACCATTTCAAGAGTTTTACTATAAAGCACATCATAAAGTATTGAATCCCATTCATATTCTGAAGCTGGTCAGGAACACCATCACATTCTGAGAGGACATATATATCCTGTGGTTTAAATCTATTGTAAATGGTTAATGATCTGAGCTCTAATCTACTGTTGTCTCCTTTCACCTGTCCTTTGTCCTATTATTTATATTGGATTTACAGGAAATCTTTATGAACAACAACTTTGAACAACTACTTGGCAAATAGGCGGATTTACTTATATATTCAAATTTATGTGCGTTTAATGTAGTTATGCGGTATTCCATAGGCCGGTTGATAACAATAAGACTACAATACTTGAAATCCAGTTTGCATACATTACTCGTTGCTATGTCTGGCAAGCCTCGGGCAAGCTTTCGGGTTGTCAAGAACAACCTTTGTGTTAGAGGTATGCATACAATTTGCATCTATTAGTAAACCCGCCTATTAAAGACCGATCCAACAAGAGGGGTGCAAGGGTGCAGAGGTCCAGACCCCCCCCCTCCTTTTTTTTTAACTGAGTGAAACATAAGGGCTATTGATCTCTGGACCTTTGAAATGCTCCCCATCCCCCTTCTTTTAGCTTGTCAGACTGTTGATGGATCCCCAAAGTCCTATATGTATTTGTTTATTTTCCCCTTTGAAAAATGGTGAATGACATATTCCAGATGAAGTTTTCCTCCAAGTCCAACAATTTTATTTTCCCCTAATCATGAACAGGGGAAATATTCAATCTTTATCATCTCAATAAGACCTATTCTACTATCCAAGGAACAAAAATAAAATGGGAAATGACATTATGACAGCACAAATGATGAATTTCTATGTGCTTTCAAAACAGACACAATTTCATCTTGTGAAGAAAATTGAAAGCAACATGATTCAAGAAAGAATTCTTTTACTCACAACCAATGGAGAAGTCTATTTCTACCAAACCTTCCATAGATCTTAAATTGTTATTCCACTACAGCTATATTCCTCTAGGGAAACAAAACATTATTTACCATTACTCAAATATGAGGAATCACGGCCCAATGTCAACCAAATGACCATTTAAAGGTCAATGTCGACTCCATGATGAAATACCACTAAAATAACGCCACACCAATATATTTATGATTTGTGTTTGGGAGAGGAAGCATTATTTATCATTATTCAAAGATGGGGGATCACAAACAACTATTTGAAAGGTCAAAGTAGTATTCAGAACAGGGCCATGAGGACCTTTATGTATTGCACTCTTGATACACAGCCCAGCCCATTGGTGTTGTTCAGAAACTTGAGACCAAGGCCCATTTCACATTGAAAAGATAATCCTTGTAACCTATCCGAAAAAATAACTTTGAACAGGGATTTTTTTCCCCAGCAAACTGATGTTATAAGCTTACATATTATACAAAAAGTGTAAAATCACATAAAATAAACAGCATTTTCTCTAATGAAATGTGCCGATGTTGTAGAAAGTCTCAACCACATAAAATCCTATAAATAGATTAGTAAACATTTTGTTTTGAGAGAGGGTCACAGCAGGCACCTACAAAAATCATTTCCGTTTTCAAGGAATGAAAAACCTATATAAAATCCCCATTTACAAAGTGTGCATATTTTAAACACAAACACCACATTGCTAAAAAAAATAATCATATGGTACTGTATAAGCCAATATTTTAGCGTACAGACATTTTAGCAATTTCTGAATAGTTTGACACATTGGCGTGTTGTTATTTTCATGATTTTGACAGAATTTGTACACAAATGAATGTGCATCATATAGAGTGGAAATTTTCGCGAGGCCATAACCACGAAATCAGCGAAATAAAACCACCGCAAAAATTTCAGCTTATACAATATTCAAGACATATAGTCATGGGGTACATGACTATTGATGTTAATACACTGTCATCTCCCTATTTCTATAGGCCTACAACCCTCTACAGGCACTTTAAGTGAAAGTACACATGAACTACGGATACTGTGCTAATTAATGAAGAAGGGGGGGGGGGGGCTTGCTATATGAAGATAACTTACTCATCCCTCGTTTTGGGTCATAAAACACAGTGATGGCACTGAATGGCAAGTAGGCTTACTGAACTCATTTTCATTAGAATCAATGATGATGTTAATCATTACTATGCACCAGCGTGTAAGAATTTCAAGGAACAATATATTTCACCTGGGTTGAGTGCATTACAATGTGGATGAATTTCTTGCTGAAGGAAAATGGGTACGATTCGAACTGTGAGGCTCTAGTTGGACAACGAGTCAGAATCACATCACAACATTAACAATTAGTTTTGGTGCAGACATTTGGCTGAATTTACATTTCTAAAAAATTAATAAAAATTTCCATTTCTGCATAAATTTGTACAAATTTAAAGAAACTTAAAATGAATCGTTACCAACAAATGCCCTAGTTTTAAAATGTGAAAGGTAAATTTTGCCACAAACCAGAGGGAATTGGATTCAGCATAATAAATCATAATACTGTGTGTGGTAAACCAGTTATATTCCCTAAAGAGAACAAAACTTATTCTATTTTTGCTGGCCATTTCCTGTGAAGGAGGTTACCTCAATACATCTGCAGAAACCTGGCATTTGTCTGCAAGATGGACGGATGCATCCGCAAAATATCATCAAAGAGGTTAAATGGTATCTCTTGGAAATAATGAGGTCTTCAAACTCTTGATAATATCTCTGTGTGTCTGTTTGATATCAACTTCAGAAAACCCAAACTATCATTAAACAATCCATCCACAGTTTACTTAGCACGATAAACAGTTTTTCCGAAATCACAACCAATTTAATGGGCTCTGTTATGAATCAAGAGTTCTGAAAGGTGTTCAGATCAATCACGAACCCACACGAACCGACCACTATCGTGATCCGTTTTGTCTTTCGAGTGGATTGAGATATAAAGAGGGAAATAAAATTGGTATTTGTCGATTATCATTGGTGGAATGATTCCATTAAGATTAGAAGCTCTTGAGAGAAGTTTGCTTTGAAAGACAAGAGATAAAAGGAGACACTTGAGATTAACGACTCTTTAAACAATAACAGATTGATGACAGATAATCAAAGGTTTACGATCAGTAAATAATAAAAAGATATCCAGGTTCATGTCCTCGATATTGACTAACAGGAGACTCATTGGGTGCATTTTATCTTTAAATGATGTCTCATAAAACAAATAATACTAAATGATTTTACAAAGTTTGTTGATTTCTTTCAAGACTGAACTGGGGATCCTCGTAGAAGTCTGAAGAATTGCAAAAGGACTTGGCTTTTTCTAACATCATGCTCATAAATAACACATCCTATTTAGTTGTGTTTATCTGAGTATATGTTTACCAAAAAATGTTATACAAATCTCATTCATCCTAGCAGATGGATTTTGTTTATCTAGCAAATGAATTATATAAAATACAATAAAAATTCTGGACAATTTCAGGCACCAGTATTTATGAAATTACTCCCATTTATAATTACTGATGCGTAAGATTCACAAGGGGCATCCTACATCTGAGCATTCCTACACCTGCTCCCTACTCACTATGCTTGTTTCCTCCCTTTTGTTACATCCAAACTGCATCCTGACAGTTTTTATCGCTTAAATGTGTTTTTTTTTTAAATGTTTTGACAGTGTTTGGTATATGATGGATACAATTTGTTTGTTCCCCTTTCTTTTCATATCATCTTCTTTTTCCTATCCCCATCTGACGATTTTTGTTCCTTAAATTGTACTTTTCAGTGTTTTTGACAGTGTTTGGGTATTGAATAGGTGCATTATGTTTGCTTCCCTAATTTTTCTATTATTAGCTTTTAAGCTTTCCCTATTCTCTGTTATTCCCCATAAAAACTCTCTCTCTCTCTTGTTTTAACCCTCTCTCCTGTCCTCTTCTTAACTGTCTCTGTTTCTTCCCCCAAGGTCCCATCCACTGCCATCCATCGGCATCCCCCAACAACCTCTCTGTCTCTCTCTCCATCTCTCTTTTGCTCTCCCTTATTAACCTGTTAACTACTGAATTCTATTATTTCAGTGTTTTGACAGTTTTGGGGTATTTATTGGGTGCTTTTTGTTTGTTTCCCTAATTTTTCTATTATTAGCTTTTAAGCTTTCCCTATTCTCTGTTATTCCCCATATAATCTCCCTCTCTCTTGTTTTAACCCTCTCTCTCCTGTCCTCTTCTTAAATGTCTCTCTCCCATCCACTGCCATCCATCGGGCATCCCCAAACAACCTCTCTGTCTCTCTCTCCATCTCTCTTTTGCTCTCCCTTATTAACCTGTTAACTACTGAATTATGTTCTTCCTGCAGACTTTGTGCGGGATCTATCCGGTTCCAGTAGTCAAGGGGTTAAAATCTGGGGCACTTAAAAAGCCACACATTGTTTGTCCAGAGGAGGAAAATCAAAGTGAAACATAACTATCAAATGCCACAAATAAATATGAAATTAACTTTCCTCCGTCTCATTCAATTTGACACTGAATTCATTTAAAGTTTTGGTTCCTCAATTCAAAATCACTTTGGTACTCTATAATAATAATAATTAGATAATTTATATAGCGCAGATACTATATGGATATACTCTACTGCGCTGTGATGTTAGGGTCTGTGGATATTGTTACTAAAATAAATTGTTTAAATAATGTAATAAGTAAATAATCTATTGGCAGACTGACCCATCATTTCATCAATCACAAGAAATTATCAATCTTAGAATTGACAGGAATTCCATCTGAATAATTCTATTAGCATAAAAATAATGAAAATAGAACCAAAGTTTCACTTAGATATTCAGCTCCTCACAATCATCCACGAAATATGATTTCAATCATCGTATCCACATCTCTAGCTGTCTCTTGATAGAATATTCATCGAACGATGACAGAATATCAAACATGGATAATCAGCCTCGAATTAATGAAATTTCATCAAGCAATTGTTTTTGTTTTTTGCGGTGAGTCACAACTTAATATCGGGATGAATATCGGTGGGAGAGGGAAGCGCAAATTGAATTCATTTATTATTTATGGGTAGATGTTGTCTCAGCATCACCCTCCACTCGTTATTGGAGTATTCATGGTGGTGATGGGGGTAATGGGTGCGCTGAGATAGGGTGCATCATGGGGGGGGGGGGGGGGTGGATGATATTTTCTAAATTAACCACACATTCCAAATCAGACATTAACGAGGTATGCGAGGTATCTCTCTATCCATTTCATGATGAGTTTTATCCATCTAGGGATCATAACACATTGTGCTCTTGATTGTCTCTATACGTGAGAGCTTCTATTTCAATTACCAGATGCGATCCCCTATACTGTTGCCATGCCAACTAATTTTACCCCACTGTCATATTCTAATTGTAGTTCTATTCCTAATGAAAAGTTGATTATGCTTAGCAATATTGTTTAACTTGGATACAGTGACTTTATAATTCCCATCTCTTCAAATTGTAATCTTCTCAAAAAGTTAGACTTCTCTTAAGCAAGAGCTTGCCCGTGGGTTAGTCATAGCTTCACGCCCCGTGTTCCATACAAATTTGTGAGATAGCACATTAGTAGGACAGCGGATGGCGTATGCTGACGCGAGAAATTAAATCATCCAGAATCGGCTCTCTCCCAGCCGTTGCTGGAAACGAACGCACGTGCCTCGCACTGCCGTTCCCCCATTCACGGTAAAATACACTAATACAGGAGTGTTTGCGCAAGGTACTCCTTTACAATCAAACTCCTTGGCTGTTTGCAGAGTCCTCTCAAAATGTATCAATACTTATGAGTGGACAAGAAAACCAGGAGAGAATGAAAATAGGAGAAGATACAATGAGGAGATCCAAGAGAAATTGTGGAAGAATCAACCTCCACTATCGCAGGTAGGAGAAATTAGTCATCTACCAAACACTGCGGACTATTGTTGCCAAGTGTCATGGAATACGTGGGGTGAATTTCAACCATTGTTGGCCATGTTTGAGTTTAATACCCCCCTGCCTTGGCTTGCAGCTACTGTAATTATCGAACAAGCGTTTTGGGCATGAAAATCAGGTTTTGTCGATTTTTCTCTCGCAGGTTCTAATGGATCTGCCTCATGCTCTCTCCCTTCTCTCTAGCCTCATTTTCTATCCATCTCAAACCGTCCGCTGCAGAGATTACGACTCCTGCGTATCCCATTTCAAGTCGATAAATTTGTCATTTTTTTGTAACATATTAACAGGTCTAAAGTGGTTTCTCTGAACCCATCTTCAGTCTGGTCTTTCAGAGATTTGGGTGTCGGCACGGGGGCAAGGGGAGCTCGGAGAGGTATCCTATTTCTTCAATTAGCGGTATCTCCCTACACTTAGATGGACTTCCCAGGATGTGTGTTTTCTCCGTCGTAACAGTCAATAACTGAGCGACATCTCTCAGCCTTTATAATCCATTCCCCGGTGCATTATGAACCCTTTTACGATTGCAATCATTCTAAAAGACAACTATTCATTAGGGTTATTGATCGAAGGAGTTAAAAATCGAGCTCTCCCAGTTCCCGATCGAGAGAAACAGAGCAGAACCAGAGAACAGCTCTGGCTTCGATCTTAGGAAATGTACTAATCTTTTAAGCCAACATTGAAGAAGAGGAACACATTTACTAGACATACATGTAGGATTAAGACGTACCAAGAAAGTGTCAGAAAAGTGCAAGGTACAAGTGAAAATCACTAATTTAGGATCAAACAACTTCATGACTCAGAAAGGTATGCCGAATAGATGCAAGATTCCACCATTTTCCTTTTTACATCTTTTTGTATCGGATGTCCCAATCTCCAATCCTCTTAAACTGATTGACAATGTCATGTGTGCACAACCCAGTTTTTAAAAATGGAAACTTCAACAAAATGACTGAATAGTTTCCTTTCTATTTCATAGGACAAAATGAACATGGCAGACCTTTTAGAACATTAGAAATATGATTGATAAAATATTACTTGTTTACTTCTGTTGTAGGCTTCTTTTCGATACAAACCAATTGAATCTATTCAACAATTTATTTCCCTCACCTTTTTCTTTTAATTTGTCTATATTTTTGCATTTTATGTATATTCATATATCTATATTTATTTTTGTAATTTATATGTGAATTTTTAATAAAGATCTACTCAATTGAAGTGAATCTAGAATATATGCCTCCATTTTGTTTAAACATTAAAAAAGGAAAATAGGTTAGAACAACAATACAGGTGGGGTTTTTTTTGTCCCATTTCCAGTTAGACCTAGATTGTGTTGTTTCAATGGGTACATGAAGAGCCAATAATTTGAAAAAAAATTCCAACTGTAGATTTGGAATGGAAATTTGATTTTGTTAGGACATGATTGGGAGTCTGATCCAAATCGTTCAGCAAACATGACATATAAGAGCAAGAAAATTTGATTTAAAGTGATGTAGACTTCAAGAAACTAAAGGCTCTTCAGCTAAAGAGAATTGGGATGATGATTCTAGACAGTTGAGGCAAGATGGAAAATTGCATCTCGGCAAGACTACACCATCTATCTGTCTATCTTCATTAGTAGAACAAACTAAATCACAGCCACAGGCAAGAGGGGGCTGTAATGGGTGTGAGAACCTATGTTTATCTTCACACCTTATGTAGGGTCGACCAATTAGCCACATTAGCAGCGCCCCCTAGGGGCGGCATCCTTGCCGTCTTAACCCAAATACGAGCTAATACTTCACACCATGCCCCACCCTCCCAATCCTAATCAACACTTATATAGAAAAATGTTTATAGATTGCTGGCTGTATGCATATACCATACATAAAGCCAGAAAAAATTGGTGGCAGTATCTCAAAAGACTCTGTTCTTTTCAGCTGTCACCTTATTTGTATATTTCACCTTGTACATTAAATTGGTTTTTACTTTGAAAAAACATTGTGTGCTTGTCTCGTATTCGTTGCCGATTTAAACTCCCAAAATAGACTCTATTTCTCAATTATCATTGCACATTCTAAAACAAGAGCAGATTAGTTTCAATTCCTTGAAGCATTGATTGATGTACATGTATGTGTTATCTTTTAATATCTTAGACCTTTCTAAACAAAAACTCTATTTGCAAACTTCTAAATTGGTTCATACAAATGGGGAAAATCATTCCTATATTAATTCACATAAAATTGAGGCCTGATTTTCATCAAGTAAACTGACCCTTGGAATATTCCATAATTCCTCCAAAAGCTAAAAATTTCAATTACTTGGTCCCAGTCTGCATCATTTTCTTCTTTCTCTTTTTTTTTTGTTGTTGTCTCTATATGCTTCTGCATCAGTTCTACCCTTGTGTGTTTACAGTTGGCTTTCCAGTTTACAACCATGTTCAAATGCAGACCCCAAGGTTGATTGCCATTCTAAAAACCCCATAAATATATTTATCACAGCTAACAGTCACCGCCATGAGATGTAAAAATTCTCCAGCCATAATTATCCCCATTTCCAGCAAGACATAAATAGTTGGCCTGACCCCAGCTGAATAGTAACTTGAAAAATATCCCAAATGATGATTAAAAAATTAGAGCTCTGGCTAACTCAAAATGATGACTCTTTTCAACCTCATCGTGAAAGATTCTATACTTACTTTACAAAGGCAGATTGTTACATCACTTTTTCATAATGTACACAACATTTCACTGTAACTCAATCTAGTATTTTTAAGTCGTGAAAAAATATTAATTTTTTTTCTTCTGGTTTTCTCCTTTGTCCTTGACTAGTTTGCCTTTTATTTCATCAAGTTATCAACTTGACATTTCAAAGTATTTTCAAACTTTTTTGTTCAATTGTTTTCACATTTCATCAATCATATCAAGTTTATCAAGCTTTCTTTTATCCATCTACAGTCAATACTCACTATTAGTAGATGTTTTAACCTAGCTTTTAACCTTGAAATACATACTTTTATTAGATTTATAACTTTTTTCATATTTCAGACATTTCAGACATGTAAAATAATCGAACCTGCAAAGCAGAAAACAAATTGAATGAAGTTCCATTACATTTTACTGATTTCGATTTATTCAACCTCAAGAACATTTGAAGAGATATCTTTGTCAGAGTAAATTTTTACACAGGATGACGAATTGAGAAAAAATATAAATCCTTTCCAATAACGCATAATTATATATTAGTCTTAATCTGTGTATTCAAAATCAGGTAAAACATATTTTTCAGTATCATCACTTCATCAAACTAATCGAGAATGCAACAGTGCATTTGTATTTATGGTGTCTATTATAAGGCATGAAATATTATTTCCAATTTTAACATAACACCTACATCATATGATTCTAATTCTGTTCTGCGCTCCATTATATAACAGCTTTTGCCATAAAAATCTCAGCAAAGTTTTGCCATAGTTTTTAATAATGACAATAATAATAATAATAATAATAATAATAATAAGCCACATTTGAGTAAAAGTGTAGAGTAGAAATGATTTTCATTTTCATGGCCAAATTTTATGCAATGGAATCCAGCTGGTGATTTATTATCATTTGTGAACACAAATTATTTAACAATATTCCCTTGTATCATCCTTACACAGCCATTTTGAAAAATACTTTTAATATGTACATACATCAAGAATGCTCTACAGCTTGTATAGATTTCCTTCCATCTAAACAGGGCCTAAAACCAAGTCAATCTGGCAGTGTAAAATGTTGGCTAATTGAGACAGATATCAAGTTCATAGCCTCAAGATATCACCTATCACGGTGAGATATCAGTTACGCGTAAGTCAAAGTGAGAAGCCTATTGCTGCTAGTGCTCTACAAACTGGTTAGGGATACACTTGAACAAACAGATTTGCTTTGATACAGGATTAAAAATGATAGGCAGTTGGGATATAACAAAAACATATACAAAATATGACAATTTGCACCAAAAATTAACATACATATAAGTCATCAGAAACATATTCATTCATCTGTCTTTCATAAAACTGAAAAATACAGGCCAACATAAGTGAAAATAATCACTTGAGAAGAGTCAATTTAAAAAAAGTGTGAAAAGGATTGAAAATATACATTTTTCACTCCATATTCAATAAAACAATGAATATTTCCAAGATTCACACATAGAAGAATAAAATTACGTGCTACTTTTAAGAGCGATCTTGCACAAAAACTATAAGCATTCAATATTATGTCTTCCTGAAGAAACTTCTCTAAGAATTTCCCAAAATGTGACTCAAGTATGACCGTAAAACTTAAAAATATAAAGACCTGAAAATATAATCGTTTCCTAAACAGATGTGTAAAAACTAAGAGGGATTTGTGAACAGGTCAAGAAAGAGCAAATTATACTCCTAAATCATATGACTCAAGTTACTTCAAAGTCATACAATTCTAGCATTTTCAAGTTTGCATTTGACATATTCAAGTGCGTCAAATAAATCATATAACAGCACACACTTCGCTGCATCTTTTATGAGATTTCTGCATCTTGTACAGATATTTTATCACTCTACATCATTTTCATATTTTGGTTCAAATAGCAAAACCTGAGAAACATGTCAACTTTGAGTCAACTTTGAGAAAGGGCTGTCAAAAATCCAGATAAAAAGGAATGTTTTCTTTTTTCCAGTAACAATTAGCAAAATTCAATCTGAATTTGTAATCAGAGAGGATAAATTTTCAATTTTGAATAAAATTTTAAAATCATACAACAAAAATGGGTATAACTGTAACAGAACATACAAGGATAAATAAGGAAATTGATGAAGAAAAATTTTGACCAATCATTCAGAGTGGATTTTATGTGGAATATACAATTTAGTTGATAACATCAATTTACCTGCAGAAAATCAAGAACAAATTTGTTCATAAAACAAGGCATAAAAATGTGTTGAAAGACAAATGCATTAGATCCAAGAATGTAACAGTTGGGAAATTAATGCACCTCAGTGACATACCCCAGGGCTGAGTTGGGGGCAAAATATAGATATCATATCTGAACATAATTGACATCATGAAAGCCAGGCTTTGTTCTTTAATTGTTATCGGGGTGGATGATCTTGAACCTATGGTAACCAGATCAGACCAGACTCTTGAGGGAATGCTTGTCAGGAGAGCAGAAAGTGACAACTTACAGCTTGTTTACTGAGAGAAAGGGTTCCGAATCAATGACTAATGGATGGGCAGGAGTGGAAGTCAAAGTGGCAGGGATAATGGTGGGATGATGAGAGAGGAGGTGATGGTGGTGGTGGTGATGGCGAGGGTGGTGGTAGAGATGGTGGTGGTGGTGGTCGTGATGGTGGTGGCAATGATGGTGGTAGAGATGGTGGTGGTGGTGGTAATGGTGGTGGTGGTGGTGAGGGTGGTGATAGTGGTGGTGGTGGTGGTGGTGGTAATGAGGGTGATGATGGTGATGGTGGTGATGGTGGTGATAGTGGTGGTGGTGGGGGTGATGACAATAATCGTGGTGGTGGTCAGATTGGTGCTCTTGAAGGTAACGTTGGAGAGGTGGTGATGATGGAATTTGAATAGTGATGGTGTGAGGTAGTGGTGGTAATGGTGAAGGTCGAGGGTTATAATAGTAGTGGTGGGGTGGTGGGGTGGTGGTGAAAATGATCGATGGTTGTGGTGGCAACAAATGTTGTAGGAGATGATGGGGTTAGACATTTTGAGGACTCATAATGTTCTTCTCTCCAGAAATAAACTTTATTTTCTCTTTCTTTAATATTCATTCGCTGAAAAGACACTAGGAAAAATGTCCTCTAACATCCTGTAGTTGAACCACTTTTGATTCTGTCATAGCAGAATCCCTTTTCGTTTTCAAATATTTGTTGAAAATAAAACAAACCTCTGTGCATGAACCACTTTACATCTTCCAGGTAAGGTGTGGGGAAAAGATAGAGGAAAATAGACTCTGGAGGAGGATGCCTCAGTCAGTCATATCCTTGGTGTAGTCTACTCCAAAAGACACAATCTTATGAGTATGCTCAGTTGTGGCTACAAATGGTAACAAATGTGTCTGAAGTGGAAGACTTGCACAGCTCCTGACTAAACACATACACGGTGTAGTCTAAGCAGACTTTAACCCAGATGCAAATACTCATATTTGTAATGGTTATCAAAAAAAATCCGCTCTATTGGGTCTGTTTTCAGAGACTAGTCATGATGACACTCACTGGAATGCATCAGTGATGGGAGCCCTAACCAAACAGACCCTGAAATAAATACATCCAGGATACTTGATTTGCCTGCTTCTATTTCATCTCATTCATGGCCAAGTCACAGGTGAGAGGATGCTAGTCTTGCATCCACAGACACACAAAGAACAATTACTGACTGTGAATGATAATCAATTCATATATTTTGACCAATCTCATTTCACGGATTCAATAACTATGCCCTCATCAACATTATTTCTAAAAACTCTACATCTCTACCAGTTACACACATTTTAGATATCCTTTCATCCTTTGCGCTATTTCTAGTTTGCAACAAAAATATCTATTAATACATACTGTAAAGCCAATATTTTAAATCGAGTGAATTCTGTGAATTCCGGACCTTTTCACACATTATAAAGTCATTATTTACATGTTTTGAAAGATGATTGTACATAAGTCTATAGGCATTCTAATGAGTGAAAATTTTAGCGAATTCATGGTTGTCAAATTAGCAAAATATAAAACCCTAGCAAAAAAATTTTATGTTATGCAGTATTCTATCCAAGCTACAAATTTTGCTTCCCTTTTGTGTCTTCATAACATGTGGTGACCATTATTTTGTATTCAATCATTATACAAGTTGTTTCAGATTTATGTGACTTTAAAATACTTACAATGCCATTTTCCAGATGATGATACCTTGATTTAAAACTATTAAGGCTTGTTTATTTGTAATCAAGAGCTTTTATGGAGGTCATGTCCTCAAATAAAAATATAAAAAGATCATCTCTTTTGTAGCATAAGAAATGAAACCAGAAAACCACCTCAAAAGTCAGCAAAGTTGGAAAAACTTTCCTTTTCATGGTGAGACAGAACTCAAATTATGTAATCTAACGACCTGAAGATGCATGGTAATCAACAGATCAAAAGGCAAAAATTTGTTTTCAAAATACTTGATTGAAATCTTAGATATTTGTTAGTTATTCTGACCTCCGAGGTCACCTGGCCCTTAGCGAAGAATAAAGCCAGCCCTCTCATCCCATTCATACTGCATCCTGGACAACCGAAAAGCAGAAAAATGTTGGTTTTTCTTGTAATGATTAAACTCAATGATCTTTTTCGAGGTGTCGGGAGAATAGACACTTCAGAGATGGGATAATGAGGTACTATTAAACTGGGCAAAAGTAATCGCAGGGTAACAAAGACTAATGCTGATTATGGCAGAGATGCACCATGGGGAATAATAGCCCAAGTCAGATAGAGTCCCAGGTCATAATACTAATACTTTCTTTATGAATTCCTATATAAATAGATTCACCGATACCATCAATTGTCATCGCCCAACCAATTGGTTTTCAATTTTTTGATCTGAGCATAAATGCTGCTTTGGGGGCCATGTTTTCAAAGGATTTGCTTGGCATCATTTGTCAGATTATTACAGAAATGTTAGCAGATTATGTTTGTTGACTTCGTGGGGAGAGATGTTAATGGATAGGCACATTCATAGCTGTTCCCCAAATCAAAGATTCTTGTCCATTTCTTTGATGACTATATTCAACTTTGTCACTATATATTTCACACCAGTTTGAAATACTAGTATTTCTTCTTTTATTCTGGTTTCACATCCCCAGACATTGTGATCATTCTGTTCCGGAGCTTCGTTTCTCTACCATTCACATCATTTTCCCCCATTTACCAACCTTTTATATCAAATGGACAAGGAAGGAATATACCCTGATCCATAACAATCTATTTAACTTTAGGACATATATTCTCCCTTTTTGGGCCTAAAATATTAATTTGGTGTATGGATTAGAATAAAACTAATCATGCATCAGTTTTCAGCTAATTCTTTATTGGGAACCTCTATTACATTAATAATAATAATTCATTGGAATATTAAAATCATATTCCCAACTTCTTCTGGTTCTCTATGACATCAAGAGCATTGCTGTTACCAAAATTGAATCCAAAATAGTAAGCCTACGCCATCTCTAACTTGACTACATCCCTAAAAGCCAAAGAGCATCATTAGATGGATAGAGTGGATACCACCACCACCACCCATCCAGTGGTATCAGGGATGCGTTCCCAAGATCACCACGGTGAATCACCATCGTCTCCAAGCCTATACACAGACCCATACGCAACATTGTTTCATTAAGCACAAGTTTAAATTCTGACAAATATTAAGCATACACCATCTCCAACTTGACTAGACACAACATCCCTAAAAAGCCAAACAGCATCATGAGATGGATAGAGTGGCTACCACCACCACCACCATCCACTGGTATCAGGGATGCGCTCCTAGATCGACATGGTGAATCACCCCCGTTTCCAAGCCTATACAAGCCCATATGCAACATTGCTTCATTAAGCACAAGTTTAAATTCTGACAAATATTAAGCCTACACCACCTTTAACTTGACTAGACACAACATCCCTAAAAGCAAAACAGCAGTATGAGATGGATAGAGTGGCTACCACCACCATCATCCAGTGGTATCAGGGATGCGCTCCCTAGATCGCCATGGTGAATCACCGTCGTCTCCAAGTCTATACACAGACCCATACGCAACATTGCTTCATTAAGCACAAGTTAAAATTCTGACAAAGATTCACTTATCATGACTCATTCTTCTTATTTCCAAAAGAGATTAACAATAATTGCATCTTCTTTCAAGCACATCTTGTGTTATGGCCTTCAACGACCAGAGAATGCTCAAAGCCAAGGCTTTGAAAATGGACGGCTATGGTGTTATGAAAAGTAATGTATAACCCCTTGATAATGCATTGAATATGAGTGTATGTACCATGGGAGATTTCTGTAGAATACCAGATATCATAAGCATTAATATTCCAATGATTTCATCTTATATCTGAAAAAATGTAGCTTTGACTCATTATTCCTTTCAGCGATCATGAAAACATGAGCTGGGGTTTTATAATTGGAAAATGTGGAGAGACTCAACGGGATCGAAATGGACTAGTCTTGCACACCAGGTTCTTTCCCTCTTTCTCAGTCTTTCTATCAACTCTTTTTCATAAGATGACACAACCCAACAAACACAAATAGAGTCATAAAACCCAACCACATATTAGCTAATACACCTGCTAATACTCACTGGATACAATCAACATTTGGTTTTGTTGTCTTTCTTGATCACAAATATCAACATTTCTCAGGAAAGAACAATTACTCATTCATCCATGTGAATATAGTTCAATCAACTTTGGATAAGAGATCTAATGACAAAGGAATCTTGAATTATTTCTAGAAGATGGTCATTTATAAGGAATGCAACAGAGGTTTCATTTTATCATTCCTGAGCAAAGTTCATTTAAAAAGAGTTGACAGAAGATGTAATTGACAGGAGATGAAAAAATATTGTAATTAAAAGTGAATCACCATGGTGAGATTGATTCTAAATAAAATGAAAAGAAGAAAACTGAGTATGGCTTAATAGAAAACGTTCATTAGGAATAAAAAAAAAAAAAAACTAAATTAAAAGAGCTATGAATCACTGTGCAAAAGTTTTCCCCTCTGCAAATATCCAGATGAAAGGAAAAATGTTAAAGAGCTCATTTTAAAGCATTGTAAACAAACAAAACACAAGCAACAAGATGAAAGTGGAAAGGGTCTTTTCATTGCATTTATAGTAAACCTATTTTGTTCATTACCAAAAAAAAGAGGAACATGCCGCTGAAAACGTGCAAAATCTAGTATATCGTCTCAGGCATCTAATTCAAATGCTATGTGTATGATGTCCAAAAGAATAAACATCAATTTCATTATGCCATCAACCATTTTGAAGAATCAACACTCATAAGTCAGATCCAACAAATTTTTATATGAAAGGGAAAGAGAAAGGGGGGGGGGGTGGAGGAAAATATGATGCAAGTGATTTTTGCCACACAGCATCTCCACATCGCACCTCATATTTGTTCAATCCTATAGAATGCTCGCAGAAGTCTTATTGGAAATGAAATAATTCAGAGCTTGAGTTCTAATTGCTAGGATTTAGAAGCCGGCTCTCCCGAGCCCCTCGATGACTCATATTTAGGACATCTCAGTTTTGGAAGATATAGAATTGCTACATTGATTGAATCAATCTCCACGGAGTTGCTCATATTTGATCTGTGATATTTGAGGAAGAGGGAGAAGGGGTTTGTAGGACACCCCCCTAATTTCTCGGACTTCCACAATCGAGCACTTACCAATATTGGAGGGTTTATCCATTTCAAATAATTCAAAACCAAACATGGGGTGGGTTGCCGATACCAACAATTGCTTTCAAAATCTCATCTCAAATGGACATGTTCTGTAACCGATGCCCCCACCCCCTCGGTCATCCACAAGACGAACAAATGCCTCAGTTCCACCATTTCTTCATCTCATACAGTTCCAATAAATTCTTAAGGGGAACAAGGGGCTGCCAACCATATCTAGTCCTTTTCCTTCAAAAAAGGGTGTGCATTAAATTATTTTCCCTATTTGTTAATAGATTCTATTACTTTCATTACTTCCATTCATTTCATAGCCCACATTTCTAAAAAGATTGACCCTTCCTCTTTATTCATTATAAATATTTCCTTGGTAATAATTTGAAATTCGAGGGGGGGGGGGGGGGGGGGGGCGAGGAGGCATGGGTACTTGACCTTATATTTCCGCAAATCAAAAATCTATTTTGGGACATTGATTGGGGTATGAAATCCTACCCTAATATCAAATAAAATTGAACACCTTCTTCCCTACCTGTACTCATTGAAAAGTGTGCATAGCATGACGCGATTGAGATTTCAATGTAAAGCATTTTCATGAAGATATATACAACAAACGTCTATTTCAATATTGCTTTCCACAGCAATAAAGAATAAAGTTAACATCTATATTTGAAATTCAACAGAACTAGACCTACACATTTATAAAGAAAAATGTCAGTATGGGTATAGAATGCTAGTACTTTTGCCCACCCAAAATATTTTTTCTTTTGATGTCTTTGTCAAATGAGATGACAGTTGTATGAAACTGATACATGATACTCTTGGAGTGAGGTCCGAAGACTGATAACTCTTTTTTCTTGATCTGGAGTTAATCCCTAAGTAAGGTTAATCCCCTATGCTACATCATCATCTGGTCATCATTTATCATCATTATCATCAGAATCATGTGGGGCGGAGGCTTGGAACGTCACAATAAACGGATCATGAAATCTTTCAAATGTTATGTTTATTTGAATTATAATGTCTGCCGCTTCTTTGAAAATTTGCTGTTCAAACATCATGTTGTTTCCTCCAATTTTTACAAACTAAATTCTGGTTCATGCCTGTTTTGACAAAGTGGTACTTTTCATTCCTTCTCGCATTTTTTTCTGTAATATTCTGAAACATCTCCACTCTTTCCATTTACGTGTATGTCTTCAACAAGTTAATTACAGCAAATCCTGACTAAAATACTTCCAATTTATCTACCGCCAAACAACTCCATTTCATGTTCTTTACTCTCCTTCTTAATCCAACTTACTTTGAGCTAAAAGTATCATAAATCTACAAATTTCCGACCATTCGGCACCCCAAATTCCAAATAATGCAATCCGACTGAACAGCAACACATTCATTCATTACACCAGCTATTTATGACTTCCGTTAAAACAAAAAACAAACACGTCCCCAGCACTGTCTGCGTGCCATGAGTCATAGGAGATTGGGCATACCACATCAAGATGAACTTAGATTTGTGGGGAAAATCTCAGATTTGCTCTTGAGACAAAAACCAAAAGTGACATCTGACTTGGGGTTAGGACAGGGAGGTGGTAGGGAGGGGCAGGGAAGGTGCAGGGAGGGGGGCAGTGGGACACCCCAGTCTGCAAAAGGATAAGGGGCAAAATTGATCACATTCATATTCCCTGAGTTTCTGGTATAAAGTGCTATATTTTTAAGACAAATGTTTGCAAGATACTTGTCTAAATGGGGGAGGGGGTGGGTTGTAGATTTTTCTCTGTTTTTCACCCAAAAGTTATTGAAATGGGGATGTTTCACTCTAGCTCTCTTCGCAGAAATTGGAAATGTTTCAAAATGCATTTGAGAGTTTTGATATGAAATTATCTCTTTTTAGAAATTACCTCAGATAAGGAGGTTACCAGGGTGTGATCAAACTTGCAAGTAGCACAAGAATGGGGAAGGAGGGTGGACAAATTTTGGTGGCCTGAAAAGGGGGATCTTTTTGATCTTGGGAAAAACACACCTATTCAGCTGAAGGACAACGGAAAACGGATGAAGGAGGACAGAGAATAGGAGCGCCTGTCAGCTTCTCAGGTGCTCAAGGTTTCTAAACTCCAGCCCATAGTGGGTGGCTAAACTGTGACATGCCTCGAGGTATGCTAAATATGAAGAACATGCAGACATAACACAGGCTGGGTGGCTTCAAATGTTAAATTTTTCTCCCAGTTTAGACCTTGATTAGCATACCTTTGTGACATTTCCTGGTATAAAAACTCTACTTCTTGTCAAGATGGGGTACAGGAAGTGTTTTCAAAATACAGATGTGTAATCTACTCAAGATATGAAAGACTTATTTTTTAACTTTTATGATTCTACCATTTTCAGCTTCAGTCCTCAAGCATTCAAAAGGGTTAGAATATGTGCAAATGATCTACAGTAGATTTGAAAATGTAATTAACCTTAAAATAGTCAAATACTGGACAAGTTTCTTGAAAAAAATAATGTGGTCGTGTTTCAGAAAGTTACACTTAGAGCATTATGTTTCACTGAATGTTCATTTCCTCTCAATCTATTAAGAATAATAATAGAATACTAGGTATCGTTATCATATATAGGCTAAACTTTTAAGCTGCTTTTTAAGAAAACTGTTTCAACAATTGTTTGCATTAACTTTCAAAGACATTCTTATTTCTCCAGGTTTAACGATGGGAAAAGAACTTTCACTCAACGATGTTATCACTTTTATATCCATGTCCTTGTTTTAGAGATCTAAAGATGTCTTCATAAATGAACCAGAGGATGATGATGGTTTATGTTCCTATTGCCCCTTTCCCATGCTGCAATAGAAACTAGCTGTCACTACCAATTCATGGCGGCCATCTTTCTTCATAGAGCCATTCATAGCAGAAGTATGAAGGGATGACTGAGATATCTTTATCGAGGATTACGAGTTAGAAAGATGAGACCGGTTTATTGGTTAGTGTTCTTAGAAGAAATAATATGATGCGCTCATGAGTTGGCATGTAGCATCGTAATGTGAAACCATGCTCTAATGAAGTTACTTACATAACGACATACCACTGTGATGACATAAACTATCTTGTCTCTTGATATTTTGTAGATCATAATGTTAATAAAGGTCCATGGCTTAAAAAGTTTGAACTTGCTTGGATATTCTTTTTCTCATTTTTATGTTGTTGGAATATTCTAATACAAAAGTCTTTTTTTTGACGAAATACAAAGATTGCATGGTGTAATAAAACATATTTGATATCAGAAAAATACCCTATTGATAAGTCAGTTTTTGTTTCCTGCTAAATTTCTTTGGAAATTATGAATTTCAAAATGTTAGAATTTCAAAACTGGAAGACTTTGAAATCCAGAAAACAATGTCTTTTGTAAAGCTCTTGAATCCAATGAAAAGCTCTATATTCTTTACATTTATTGTATATCTGAAACACTGTGACAGTCAGAAATGAAATGATTCGAATTCATACGAGGAAATTTCAGTCTAGCACAGATAGAAAAGAAGTAAATCAATTCACAGAAGTATTTTGACAATGTTAGAAGCTCTCAAGAAATTTCAATAGAATAAAAGCGAGGTTTTTGAAAAGGGGGCATTGGACGAAGCCCCTCCAAGTAATGGGAGCAACCATTCCTGCCATAGCACCACATCATCCACAGGCAGAATGGCGGGTATCATCAACCAAGAAATATTTTAATGGAAACAGGCTTTGTAGCAGCCATATCAGATACAGCAACTCTTGAGTTTATCAAATACTTGAAGTCCAACAGCGTGAATATTAAGTCCAGAAATGTTTGGCTATCTTGAGGGGTCAGCAGAACCCATTATATCTAAGTGAGGTTATGAGATGGAATGTTAAGTGTAGGCCTATACGGTTATTGGTCTGGCATATACCAGACTGTCCATTAATAAAACTGTTTGTATATTTGGACCACCTTTCGCAAGGGCTACAATTTTAAAGTTGCATTTTGAAGTCAACTATATACATCTAATACTTGTGAGGATAGCAAGAACTGATTTACAATTTATGCTTTCTTCACCACTAAATTTATATCAGAATTTTATAGCTATGTAGGACAAGAGAACAGAGACATTTCAGTATTTGCTAGCTTGGACCTTTAAATGGAAGAAATTATATATTTGAGTT
Source organism: Temnopleurus reevesii (assembly GCA_036244855.1). Lineage (NCBI taxonomy): Eukaryota > Metazoa > Echinodermata > Echinoidea > Temnopleuroida > Temnopleuridae > Temnopleurus > Temnopleurus reevesii. The sequence goes on from BQKZ01000685.1 coordinate 110,495, forward strand.
TTATGTGCTGTGGAATTTTCCACATTTAAAGGAAAATATAAAAAGTCAATCCATGCAAACTGGGACAACAATAGATTGTTTTAACCTGAAATAAACTGATAGACAATTTGTCTTTAAACGGAGCATATATTTTGTCACCCAGAATCCTCTATGAGATGTTGCTTTAATGTTATGTCAATTACTTTTTCCATTTTAGTCATCTATTATTATTACTTTTGTGGACTGCATAAATATTCTTACCTGGATATTTGAAATCATCATGATGAGATGGAGGAACAAGAAATATTGCGTATACCAGAGAAGATCCAGCACATCACAGCCACGTTAATTGAAACAGGGAAGGGAAGGGAGGAATAACACATAGAAAGAGAGAGAGAGAGAGAGAGAGAGAGGGAGAGAGAGATGGGGAGGCAGAGAGAATGAGATAAGTAGGGAGAAAAGAAGATCAGAAGAGATGAAGAAAGAAAGAAAGAATAGAATTAGCGAGTTGACGAAAGTGGGAGTAAAATATAATAAGAGGGATAGAAGGGTTGGGAAGAGGAAGAGGTGGAGAAAAGAGAGAGAAAAAATAGTTAACAGATACATACTTCACATAAAATTATTTGTTAATTCAAACACTTTAATTAGGTGCGACATTCCTAGAATGCACTAAGATGACTTTTTTTTTTATTGAGACATGCATGACAATCTGATTAAAATGTTAACATAAAATAGTAATGAAACATAATTTATTTACTTTTTAACACTAGAAAGAATAGAAAGAGATATTCTGCTTTTTACAGAATCACTGATGATTCCCAATAAAAAGAGATTAATATAAATCCAATTATTCTGTGCAAACAAGACATGTAAATGGAACAAATTATCAACTGACATCTGTATGCAGTGTTAGGTGATAAGCACACAATATAAGTAACGAAACCTTGACAAGCTAGCCAACATAATCATGATTTCCTTGACAATTTACAAACATATAACTCTCTGACAAATTCTGCATATAATCAGGAATTCTCATTTCACCATTTTATGTATCTATGTCAGGGATTAAATCAAATCCCATAATCGGTGCTTTAATGGATGTTTGCATAAAATCACCAATTGTTAACACCCAAGTCAATGACACCCAAACACCATAATTACGCCTCATTTATTACGCCTTTAATGACTGTAAACCACAAAACCAAATAAAACAAGACTTGTAAAGAAGAATGGTGTTGGGAGATGGTGGAATGTGTAATGGACATAATATATAATAAAACATAGTAATTGTCATTATGATATGAAGTGAATTGGATAGAAAAGCATATTCAGTCAGAACAGTGATTTTAATGATATTGATTCGAGACAAATTAAGTTATACACAATATTTATGACCTGTTTCATCAAGTATAATTCAAACAAAGATTAAAATCTGTATAATTTCTTATATCTCTAAAGAATAAATCTCTCAAAGTAATTTGGATAGTTTTGGGGGGAAATTATGTACAACTAATTTGTAAGGTTGAGTAATATGTATGGAATAACCTTTAAGAAATTTTTAGAAGAACACTCATTGTTTTCTCCTTTTAAAAAGAAATCTTATACCATTTTTTACTATTCTAATATTTGACCAAATAATTTTTAGGTGCTTATCATTTGCTATATCTTGCAAGATAACATGCTATGAATTATATCGCATGAACACAGCACTGTAAGCCTAAGAATCCAAAAACACTCATTTTATATCTTCTTATTTGATATCTTAACAAGATCAACTGATCAGTGGTTATTCAACATGAATTACTTTCTCACCATACAGAGGAGTTGAATACTACAGCAAGTGGTTAGTCGTAGTCATTACTGGTCATATGGTCAAGACAATCTGTATACAAACCTTTTATGGAGATCTTATTGAGACATTGAATCATCAGTTTTTCCTGGTTTCCAGTGTGTGTTAAGATTCTCATTGGATGGAGGAATGTTTTAACAAGTTGATAGCTGGGTATTCTTTAGGGTAATTAGTGATCATTACAAGTCATCTGTTTTACAAAGCTCATAATCCAAGTGTGTTGATATCTCATGTAGATATCTAACATCTCTGTTATTCAATAGGTAATCATGAACAGTAGTAGACGTTTCTCACCATTGAAGCTCATAGAATAAGTGGCATTAACTTAAGTGCTTAGTAGCTGTTTGATTACAGGTCAACTATAATGCATTTGATCTAAAAAATTTACTGTTTTACCAAGATAGCTAAATGAACAAGTGTCAAAATCAGATCGGAAAAGTCTCTCACAGAAGAAGCTGCACTATGTAAACAGTAACATTCAAAAGGATTTGAGGAGTTGCAACTCTTTAAAAATAGAACAAACACAATTCAATATTGTAGAAGCAACCACTATATTTTGCATCCAGCATGTTTAATATGTTAATTTGCATTTGCAAATAGTTTCACACACTAGTTTTCAATGTGTAGCTCTATAAGCTATATTGAAGATGTCTGGGAAAATGCCATTGTAACTATCTTCTGGTCATCTATTTTTAGAGACATCCCACCACATGTTGGGCTATCTTATCAAGAATGTGATTCATCCATGTCTGTGCTTAGGTATTTAACAACAGTGGTTTCCCATGATATAAACTATGAAAACAAAGTTTATTGTACACTGTCTGGCAATATATTAAGTGGTTATGACTGATCATATGTGTACACACAGACATCCAACTAAACATGTGCTATCTTATCAAGATAGTAAAACACTATACCCCACCTCTCTCATTATTATCAAGGAATATGTCAAGTCGATTAAAAGAGCAAATCAGTGTTTTTGTCTTCTAGTGCACGGGATATAGACCACTGTTGGATTAATGAAACAACTCTTTGTGGCTTTCTGAGGATTATTTGCTATCTTATGAAGATAGTGAAATTACAATTGATAATAGGATAGACATTGAAGCAAAGCCTCCAGCTTATATGCAATATGGTTCAAGCACAAGGTCATTAGTGCTTATCAAGAAGATACATGTACATTGGAAACATAATCTATGGTGATCCTCTGCTTTACTTAAGTAATCAGTGTTGGCCATATTTTCTGAGGTGCATAACAGCTGATAAATACAAATTGAGAAGGCAATAATGATTGTATTATTGAGACACCAAAGTACTCCCTTTATCATCAATATGTCTAAGAGTGTGTTGCTCAAAATCAACTGCAGATCAACTGCAACTTTACAAATTTTAACGCACATTTTCATTCGCGCGCGATATGCGCATTTAACAAGACGCGCATGAAACAATGATTTTGATTGGCGCATTCCGATCAACTGCAACTTGCGATCAATTGCAACTTTTGAGCAACACCCCCTTAGATATGTGAAGCACACATTTTCATGTTCCCTGGGGTAAAGAGTACAAGTGTTAGCAATGTAATATAGCTTGTAGCTTTTTGATGGCAATAAATCTATGTTACAGTTGATTTATTTAGTTCTTTGAAAATGATGAGACCTAATTTTGCAAGGTGTTGTAAAAAAATGATAGGCATGAAGTCAAGTGCCTTTTAATGTGTCCATCAAACTAAGGAGCAACTGATTCAATATTAGAAGCAAATATCATCTGGTCAAGAGGAGAGCAACTGTTTCAACATTAGTGGTCAAGTTAGGTCACTTGGTCAACACAGATTAGCAAAATGACCCAAACAATAGAGTTAAAATCGACATATATTAACCTCAACTTGAGTTTAGTATTTATAATGAGTGAAATAATATCTCAAATAGGTAAATTGATATCAGATAGGGGGAAATAATACTTGATATGATACTTAATATCTGATGCCATCAGGTTAAAAATTGCAGCAAATTAATTCAGTGGTCATTAGATGGTCGGTCAACAATGCTTGTAAGGCAAAGTGGACTTTGATTGACCGTTGACCATCATATTAGGATATTGTATTGCTATGGAATCTAATTTTGAATGGTCGTTAGCGACATAATGATCCATTGGGATAACCTAAGAGAACAAGGGCTGGGTTGCAGGGTGAGGGTTCATTGACATTTGATGCAAGGTGTAATTTTGGTCTCTATCAGCGTTTGGTGTTCTTTATATCTAAACATGCGAAAAATTCCAACTTGTCCTCATCCTACTTGATATAAATTGCGTCATGTCACCCTGAATGAATAGAATCTATGAGGAAGCATACATATTTTTTTTGACTACTGGAACCAGTTAGTCACTGCATAAAGTCTAAGGACATTTCAGAATTCAGTAGTCAATGGGTTAAGTTATATTCTTTCACAATGAAGCTTTTAATGCGAAAGAGTCAAGACAGATAAAGGATAACCTGGGAACAAGTGGTAGGTCCTCAGTAACACTAACAGTTTGATTTACAGGTCAGGTTAAAATAAATCAATATGTGCACCGATCTAAACATTTAGGCCTACTATCTTACCAAGACAGCTATGGAAATGTTTCAAAATTCAAAAAAGTTTTCCACAGAATTTATACTAACCATGATTCCTATTCGAATATTCCCTTCCACATTTTTCAGCTAATCACGAAGGCACCCCCTCCCCCGCCTCTATCTGCACCCTACCCTTGCACCCCCTTACCCTACCCCACCCCCATTGATTGGTTCCCACACACCTAGGTGGTGGTCCAAGATAAAGCCAGGTATTATCCATGCTAGGCTTCTCGAGTATATTTACCTGAACAAACTGTTATCTCCTTCTCTAAACATAACTGTTTCCTTAGTCTCGAAAGAAGCATCTCCCTCTCTCTCCCCAATCTTTCAATCCATTCAGTTTTGAATCAGTCATTGTTAACATTGTTCTTGTTTATTCTACACCTCAACATCCTATATTGAAAAGATCATTATTTGCTACCCTAGTTCCATGGGCACAAACATGAATTCATTGATTCAATCTGATTTTGATAGTGTAAACAAGGCCTCTTCTGCTACAGGGACAATGAATGAGACTAATGGCTGTGTTTACACTTCACTGCTCTAATCCTGATGACAAGTAAACAAAAGGAGTCTGATTGAATATTCATGTGAATAGGACGCTACACAATAGCGCTCCTTATTAAGTGTTTACATGTTGTGTTAAATAATAAGAGTCCATTATTCTAGGATGCTATTTCACCAGCCCAGTACCCTAACAAATCACACCCCAACACAAAATTTTAGTGTACAGTCACTGTTCTTCAAATTTTTAGCCAATTGGAAGTGGGCCATTGGTCAGGTTTGTGAATGCATAGAATAAGCTGGTTTGCTAGTAGATACACATTTTATGTACATAATCCATGCACAAAATATCTTTATGGCAACCTCAAAGCTTGCCAAAGGATTGCCCGACAAAGCAACAAGCAATGTAAGTACAATGTAGTCCAAGCATTTTAGCTCAATTATTACTTACAGATTTAAGGAACACCATGTAACTATATTCGTTAACAAGAAACATGCATAAATGTTTGTTACTGTAAAAAAAAATGTCCCATTTGTAACATGAGACATATCAAATATGTAGAAATCATATACAGTCAAACCTCGTTATAAAGAGCACTGATATAACGAGCTCTCGTTATAACAAGGTAATTTTCCTGGTCCCATCTCTTTGTATTTTATTGTATTTTGACCCTGATATAACAAGGTTTCAATATAAAGAGGTAATTCCTCTGGTCCCAACGACCTCGTTATAACGAGATTAGACTGTACATGTATTTTACTCACGGTTTTAGTCAAAATTCTCAAAGAGGCAACAGCTCCCTATAATTCTTTTTCTCAGAGATGGACAAGTTAGGTCAGTTTGCCTAAGTCACTATCTTTACATCATCAATCAATCAATCATTGGATGAATTCCAGCTAACAAACAGATACACCAGAACTGATCATTATCAGTCCTAATTACGATGTCAAAAGCCACTTTATTCCCTCAATCTGGCAGGTTTGATAAATTGGAGTAAGTTTGTTTTCTTTCTTTGTCAGATTTGCTCACCTTCTCACACTCTTATCAGAGTTAGAATCATTTTAGGCAGGTGTGACAATATTCTGGAGCTATCTTCTGAAACCAATAAAGGGGGGGAGCATGTATCTTTAAATGAACTGCATTCAATGCTTACAAAAGATTACACCTGTACACGTTTCCAGTATAGACAGGTAGGAAACTGCTTCAGGACCTGATTTGAGATAGCAACAAATATGCAGGTGGCTTTTCTTTAGAAGATCCAATTGAAATGCAAAGTTCGGAAAAAAAAGTTGAAGCGATTCTCCCTAAAATAAAGAATTAACAAATTTCATATTGTATACAACTTAATGACAACACATTGAATAGTGAACTAATCATTGATATTGTTTGTTGAAAATCAATACAATGTTTTGTTTATATTTGCTATGATGTATGTATATAGTTCACTTGAAATTATCAGACAAATCACTATTCATCAATGGTCAAATATTCTTGTCAACAAATAATATTGTAAGGGGAATTACACCCAGACAATGATGTATGGTCAGTAAATGAAGAAAAATCAGATGAACAAACTGTGAAAATTTGAGCAAATTCGAATAATCCGTTCAAAAGTTATGAATTTTCAAATTCATCACTTCCACCTGTGCTGGGCATCCTTGAATTGGCAACGTATAGCCAATTCGCATAATCTGTGATGTCATACATGGAGAACTCCTCATTCACTTTGTATATAAATTTATTGAAAATGGATCAATATCATATTTCAAATGAGGAAGAAACACTGTTCTTTCTGGAATGCTTGCAGAATCGATGTAGCTATAACATGTTTAACCCCAAAAACCAAAATTTTGTCTACTTTTCTGGAAAAAGAAGAAAATGTGAAATTCTGTGTGCAAAGTGAATGGAGAGTTCTCCATGTTGGCAGCCATTTTGTGCCTGAATGTTTGCCAATTTAAGGAGCCCATGAGGGGTGTAAATCAAAACTTAGAAAATTTATAAATTTTGAATGGATTATCCGATTTTGCTCAAATTTTCACAGTTTGTTCATCTTATTTTTCTTCATTTAATGATAGCAATTTAATGTCTGAGTGTAGTTCCCCTTTAAATATTAAATCAAAATTATTTAGAAGTCAATCTGTATCCATACAACCTTCAGCATGTATAATGCAGAGTGCAATAATTTTGTACCCTTTTTTCACTCTTATTTTGAAGATACACTTTCCTCCATCTCATTTCTTACATCAGAATCCTCTCAAATGCTTGCCAGAGACTGACAGGTTCTTTTCTTTTCATTTATGTTTTTGTATCATTGGAGGACGTGAGGGATCAGCAACCTTAAAAATCTATTGTAAAATAAATGCACTTTTACTCCCACTTTGTACTCTAATATTCTTCACAGTTTTGAGCAGATTGAAAGAGATTACTTTCAACTGGAATGCAAAATTTCTATACCAGCATTCTACTGATTACATAATAAACCTACAAGTCCTGACATGTCCGCAAAATTTCATGTCGTATGAGAAGGTCAAATTTGAGGTAAGGAGTTGGGGGTCCTAGGATTGGTCAAGTTTAGGCCCTCTTTAAAAATAGAGACAGTAGTTTACACTCCTTATGATATGTATCATGAAAGAACGTAGCAAAATCACACTAGATTTAGATTATTAGTGCAATTATTTTCTTCTTCACTCCATTTCTTTGATGTATAAAGTACATGTAATGTAAACTTTTGGTTCCATCATAAGACCTGTGTCAAAGCTTCTATAAGTTGACCCCTCCCATTCCTCAGCAGTAAGGGATTGGAGTTGGTTGCCATGGATTTAGACTCTCCTCTGGCCAACCTTCTATGGTTTACACCAAATCTCTCTGATACCTGCATCATCCAGGGATGGGATCGCATCCCCTCTGCATCCATCTCCCAGAAGGTACACCCATCATCTTTGCAGAGATTGATATTTCCCAAATCCCCTTCAGACAGCTATAAATTCCACACAGCTTCTCCATGCAGATCTATGGAAGCCTCAACGTAAGCTAAAAGCAAGGCTCTATTAAAAGGGATTTTGTGACCAGGTCACAAGATCTGCCATTTGGGATGCATAGTTTATTACCTTGAATGCAAATATTCTGACATAGAATTTGAAGTTTGTAATGTAGGGTGCATAATTTCCTTTACAAAATCCATGATGTGAAATTTATTACCCAAGATGCAAAATTTTGTCCCAGGTTGCTAACTTTGTGTTTTTGGTCCCAATATTCGCATCCTGGGTCACAAACTTTATGTGACAAGTTTTGAACTATTCTTCAGTGCACTTAAGGGCTTCCATAACATCTCTCTAGGCAGGTATAGCTCTCAAACAGTTCCACCAAGCGTTCTTCTACCATAGATTTGACATAGATCTTCAATAGATTAATGGTTTTGACAAGAGTTCTTGTTGGTATCCTTAGCTAAAATCACTCAAACGACCTTCAATGCTCTACTTAGAATACTGTGGTTTTATGATTTACCAGAAGATCAGACTTGAACTAGGATTTGAAAGTACAGAGACATTGACATTCATTTCCAGGTATAGAATAGTTACCACTAGCAATGAAATATGGTCATAATAATCAATGCAGAATTTATTATTCTCCCTTTGAACACATATATCAAAAGTTATATAATTCGTAATTCTGTTGTAACTTACAAGCAAAGAGATCCCTCTTTCTTTTGGCTACTCTTATTTTGCATTATGAGAATTTCATTCCACAGGTTATTGAGGCTTCAATTGATTATATCAATTATAATTTCATTACCATTTATTCTTTCACTCTCTTCATCATTTCTTGATTCATATTTCCTTCATGAACTATACGATTGATAAACATTGGTAATCACCACTTCTGAAAACTAATCATATCAACTATTCCTTGAAGTTTGCGATCAATTGCAAACTTTAGTAGGCCTACATGATTTGCCATAGACTTGCGATTGATTTCAGGTGTAAGATCTATTGGAAAGATTTGTCTTTTAAAAACAAAATGTGTGACAAATCTGAGGCCAAAATTAGTTATGACAACTAAATATTAGAAACGATAACAAAAAATTAGTAACAGTTGGCAGCGATGATAATGTGGCATCCATATGGACTCCACGGGGTGAGGTTTGTGTGCTGGGGTGGCACTGTGAAGCCAGCGGAAACGGGCCATATGTGGGACTAGGGGAAATTCATTGTAGCATTACATAGACCTCAATAAAAACCAGGTGTGTTCTCCCAGTGTGATGCTTGGACCCGAAAGAGGACCAAAAGGGAACTGCTGGTTGGAGTGCATCGACTTCTGACTTGCCATTCCACAGACTTCCAGTTTCACATTGAGCTACATTTAGAATGTGTTTGTTGGCTAAATATTATGCAAGAATGTTGGTAACATTCCATTCATTTCAAAACAAAACTTTGTTCCCCTTCCAGTCTTCTGCTTGTCCAATGCAAATGAAATTTCTTTTCCCCATATATAATTCGCCTAATCTTGTGTGTAAATTTGTTTGATGTTTGGTTGTTTGTTTGTTTGGCTGTGTATTTCTCTCAACCTATTACACCAATGTCTCCAAATTTTTCTTACCCCCGTTTTAGATAATAGAAAGAAACCTTAGACTATTAACAATCACTGTCGATTATCAATTATGATTTCATATTTCACAATTCGTAACTTTCATTCGCTGCGCCCTCATCAAAATAATCTAGGTGTAAATCCAGACATCAGCGAAATAACACGAGGTGCATGCACGGTTGTGATCGCTCTAAACTTTTACATGTCCTACGGTGTGCTAAGTGCTTTCGCACGGGGGTAGCGTCCGCCCGGAATGGGTGGAGCGAACGGTGGTATTGTCTGCGGTGTGTGAGTTCGCGTTAATTTCATACAAAAGCATGTTTGGGGAGAGCGATGCTGCGATGGGCGTTAAGTATGATGACGGGGGGAGGGGGTAGGGGGATGGCACAAATAATTTTTCACCTTGCTTAAATTCAAATATTGAGTAGATCTAGATTGATTCATGTCATGCTCATCACTCTTTTTCCCCCAACGTTATTAGGAAGTCAGAACTATAATAGCGGGTAGATCTGCTAGTGTATTATAATTGTTTATTTTATTCACATCAAATGTATGTTAATTATGAAAACAAGATAAAATTGGAAAAAAAAATATATTTCTAACTGATGTTGCAATACTTGGCCAAGGAACAACCAAAACAACAGAAATTAAACTTACAACAATGCCATATCAAGTTTATGTCAATGTAGGCCTACTATTTTACTCTTTCTCGAGTTGCTGTTGTTGGCTAAAGGTGTACTTTGTCAATATTTTGAACACACACATCTATATTGTTGATTCACAATGATTATTAATTTATCTATGGTCTATTTCTTGCAGCTTTCAACTCATAATATTTCTCCATCCTCCCATCTATGCTCAACAAAGCAGTATAATCTACTGAGCTAATTAACACCCTCGTAAACCCAGCTATGTAATTAGCCATCTCCTGTTCTAGTCGCCATGGTAACCCATGGTCCAATTTTCCCTGCATCCTCTCTCTCTCCCTCCCTACATCAGCTCCAACAAATAGGTTTTTTTTAAGTATGCACTGAGAACACGAAGAAGAAAGAGGGTGGACAAAATTAACAGTTTATTCAACCATTCACAATCAGTTTAGTAGAAAAATGAATAACCTCCTTTTTATTATTCTCAAAAAATGCAGTGAGGTTTTGTATGCAGATTCATTTTTCAGAAAGAATATGTAAAACAAACATGCCAACCATTATTTTTCATATTTATTAGATCAGAAAGAAGAATGCAACTAGACAAATAGCTGAACCAAATGTTTTCTAAAGAAAGAAAGCTTGGAAACATTTTTTAACTCCTTTGCTTGGGAATTCATAAATGAATTTACATAAATAATAATATTATCACAGTGCTGTGTAGTGCATATCACTGCCATTGCGTCTCTATGCACTTAAATTAGTTTAATTAGTTTGAAATGAGTTGAAAAGTTGAAAATCTTGAATAAAAGCTTATTCCTTGCTATTTATCAGACACATTGTGAAGATTTGAATCAGAGAAATTTGCCTTTGTCAATTTTCTTTAACTATCATGTTCATAGTGATGGATGGGTCACTGTTCTTTTGTCCATGCTGTGGACATCTTTCCTTCATCAAGAATCTCAGCTGTTTTACGTTGAATCTGTCCTTGCACTCTGATTCTGTACAACTTCACACAGGGGTCTTGGTGTGGGACCAACAGAGACCGCTCAGGTGGTTGGAATTAAATCCAGAAAACATGATGTTGGAAGTTGCTGGTGAAGAAGAATATTTTGTTGCAATTTGAAAAGATAGCTTTCATCATACAACAAGTACAGGGTAAGTGGCCATTATGAATATTGCATATGATTTGCTTTGTAAATCCAGCACTAGGATGCATTTCTTTGAAATTTCATACTCTAGTATTAATTACTTTTATTTTGTATTTGTACAAGTGGTTTGAAAGAGGCCAAGTCTTTTCATGAGAATTAAAATCAATAAATAGAATAAATCAATTATAACATTGATTTCAATAAGGCCTATTACTCTTTACCAAATGCTACATTTAATATAGAAATAGAAGTAAATCACATATGAAATAACCCCTACTATCCATTGAATCCAGTTGGATCTGAAGCTCTTTTTTCTTTCAGTAATTTTCCGGAGAAATTATGAATACAAAACAGATTGAGGAACATAAGAAAATTGTCTATCAGTAATACTGAATGATAACCCTTTGAGTTGGCGGGATGAAATTACTTAGATCAATTATTATTGTAATATTTGAATCAATTCCTTTAAAACAGATGAGTTATTCTAATTACCATATGTTTCTATTAATCAGCGGGTTTGAATATCTGCATGTAGATTGCTATGAATGATATACATAAAACAATATGCAAATAAGTGAAGGGTAAAAAGAAATATGAAAGACATGAGCAATCAGAAAGGAAAGAGTATGACTCTCAGATAAATTAATGTTTGATTTTCCTCCTGAAATTCAGCACCAACATCATTTTCTCAAGCTACTCATCTTGGCATATCATCATCAAGCGATATGAGATGTCTCTATCTCTTCTCTTTCTCTTGGCTTACAACAACCTCATCCCAAGCAATATTTACCCATGCTTCGGAAAAAGGGCATCATTCAGAAAATGTTCAATATACGCACTCTCACTCTTGGGCAAACACAAAGAAGCAATTTGTAAATAGAATAACAGGTAAAAGAGAGCGAGTGACATTTATGGCTACATAAATCTCAAAAAGCCGTCAAGATTCTTCAAGATCCGAAGTGATCACTATGAGCACATAAAGTGACAAGGGACAAGCACAAAAGTCTCATTTTTCCTTTTTGTTGGATTAAGAAAGAGATAGAGCCATAATTTTGAATTAGATACGTGATCAAGGATCCAGATCCCATAGAAAGGCTAGAAGTTCAGGCATGATTTTTAACCATCCGCCAGTGTTCAAAAGAAGGAATATAAATGACAAACTTTACCTGTAGGCCTAAGTGCAAACAGGGATTTAGTATAAAACTCTACTGTATCATATGAGCTTAGCACATTGTCCAAGTTTTTACAAAATGAAGTGAATTAAAGTCCAACTAAAAACAAAGGAACTAGCAAAAATAGGGTGTTCTTCAAGATTGGGTTACTATGTAAGCTAAGTTCAAATCAAATTAGTACAATATGCACAAGAACTATTAACATTTTGTAAGAAACAAAGACGACCGAGAGTAAGAGAGAGAAGACGAACAAGAAATTCATGGAGGAAAATTGTTGAAACTGGGAAGATGGAGAGAGGGATAGATGGAAAGTGCATGGACAAAAGAAGGAAGATGTAATGATGGCGTATAGAGAACGAGAGAAAGAAACATGGAGGAGAATAGAGCGGAAGAGCTGGAGCTGGGGTAATTATTTTGTAGGAGGTAGAGTGGAGAGGAAGTAGTGTGAAACGATTTATGCTTTCAACATCCATCACCCACCAATAAATTGGTCATTGAGGAGCACATGATGATGACCCCCCTCCATATGTTGACAGAGCTGCCCAATATGCCCTTCCTCCGCAGGGCCTTTGTTTATTGGTCCAAGAGATGAACAATAAATCATCAAAAATGAAAGGGGCGGAAAAATGGTGGAGTTGATTCATGGTTTGTACTCTGCAAACGAATGGTATATGAAATTTGTAGGAAGTCCAATTTGCTGTGCGGGCTACATTCGGCAATCTTGATAAAGCCTTTATACGCATATTTGTGGCACATATGTTGCTTCTTTAGTGTATCCCAAAGGCAATATGGATCCTAGAGATGCTGGATATCTCTTCGCTTTATCCCTTTACTTAGTCCAGGTCCAGAATGTAAAGTGCATGGCAAGAAGGAAGAAGCTTCAAAACGTATTATTTTCTCTGTAATGATTTGATGTGGTTTTGAACCATAACTTCTTGAGCATTGAGGCATCTAGATATACATGAACTTCAAAGCCACATGTGCCAATTGATTTTACACTGTGCTTTCCTTTGAATCTTTATTACTTTTAAAGTTTAATCTGAACAATACTTGAAAATGTAAAGACTGTCTGCCATGTTACAACAAATGTACCAAAATAAGAAATTTCCAAAAATTGAGCATGCATCAAAGAATTAAAACAAAATAATTTCAGCTATATGAATTAATATTTGCTATCATTAATCCATGTAATTACAAGGAAAACTTTTTAAAATTAATCTGACTCATCATCGAATGTGAACTTCTACATAACATGTATCTCTATTCAATTGATGATAATGCTACAAGCATTGAAGAAGACTACCTAACCACCTTTCATGTCACCTCCAATATGTACACAAAGCAATAGATCAGAAGGGATCGAGGAAGAGCGAAGGTCTTTCTTCAAGCGCTATGTTCAATCATCTGCTCATCTGGACCTAAATCTGTGTAAATTATTGGAGCAAATTTACACAACCTTGATGCAGGGGGGTTAATGGAGTGAGACGATTCAAGACAGGAACACTTTTTTTCAATTTCCCCTTTGTAAGGAGTCCACTGACAAAGGCGGTAAAGATGGAAGGCTGTTCATCATTGAGAAGTGGACATTTGTCAAGGTGGTTGTGAATAGGGCTATTCTCGAAGAAAATGATGAGTTTTGCAAAATAGATATCAGAAAAAAAATCAAATTTTGTAATTTGTAAGATATTCTGTATTATTCAACAAAGATGTGTCATGTTAAAAATAATTTCTGAGAAGACTCCTCAAATTAAAACTATCCTTTTTGTTACAAAATACAAATAATATTACTATCTTTCTTCCTTGTCTAACCCTATTAACTGGTTTCATTTTGAGGGAATGTTATTTCTCCCATGTGCCTACTGAAATTTTTAAACCAGATGAGATAATCTTTAAATAAATGTCGTCACAAAAGCTTGCCATGATAATCTGATGACGTATAATGATAGATTAAACATAAAACTCAGAACATAATAAGAAAAGATGCTCTATTCAAATGATCCACAATGCAAATGTTCGCTTGAAGAGATTATGTGCAAGACGCCAGAGAGGTCATTGACTCTTTACTATAGGCTATGCCACAAAATGTCAGTTTTCTGTCACATAGTCTCATATTTCAGACTCAGCAAATGAAACAAAAGTTTATGATAAATTCATGACATTGAATGGAGAATCTCACATAAATCATACTTTAATATAAGACAGAATGATAAGGTCATTAAAAATAGTGTACAATGTATTCTCTTTTGCCAGAAGGTAACATGAGCTCGACTCAACATAGGTCATTGACTCCAAATGTGACAAAATGTCTGTTTTCTGTCAGATAGTCTCATTCTCCAGACCCTCTCAGAAGCAAAGAAATGAATCTGTCACAAACTTCTAGATTTCAGGTCTTCATACTCCAGAAAAACTTGCCTGATTGCAGCATTTTTAAGGTCAATGAGATTTTTAGACCATGACTTTGGGTAATCTGAGATAAGCAGATAAAATAATGAAACAGAACTGATTGATAAAACCATCTCCCAAGAAGGAATATAGGTTAAATCAATCAGCAATATTAGGATAGCGTTAGATTAGTGTGGTAAATCAAGCATCAGGTCTCATAAGGTTGGCCATGGTTGAGTAATGATTGTCTCAAGGAATTAACTCCTGACCTGATTCAGGTCAACCACAACCTTCTGTATTCTCCACAATATCATCCTTTTGTCTCCATCTTTTTTCTTCAAAATATTTGGTTTTCTTGAATGGGTTAATGTCCTCACCAAAGATATAAGACAGCAGACTTTGAAATCCCTATATCTTACTCGGGTTTTGGAAAAAAAATAAAAAGGAATGGGGGTGAAAAATAGAATAAGATTAAGTAGGGAAATGAAAACTATATATCAGCTACAATACTGGTTGGGTTAAATACTTAGAGCTAACATTTTGAGACTTTTGTGAGGAAGAATTCTGTTAAACATGGCTATAACTTTTGAAATTCGCTGATCAAAAATGTCTTTCCAATTTTTGCCGAAGCAATGGGCACAATCACAATTTTGAAGATATTCACCGCTGATTAGATTTCAGTTCTGAAATGACATAAAAGTGAAATCTTTGAGAGATAATTGCATTAAATCAGACTAAAAAAAATCACATTATTTAACATGATTTTCACTTCCTAAAATGTTGTAATTATCCTTTACCTTATGACAAAGACAACTCTGTTTTAAAACATTTTCTTTTAGGGGGTAGCTTACAGTCAACTCTTAAAAATTACGTCAAAGCAATACAATTTTGAATTTCAAATGGTAGACTTTTGTAGACTATGGAGATCAAGTCGCTGACTCCCATGCCCAGTGGACCTTATCCTGAATCCTACCTCCAAGCTCGAAAGAAAAGCTGAGAGCAAAGCTTGCAACTCAATATTTATTGCCAATGTCAGCTCATATGTTTTGTGGGTCCCTGGAGTCTAGGAAAACTGAACCAAAATGGCTTTTTAAGGGAGGAGGTACAAAATCTGAGGGGTAACCACCCCTCTTCCTCCAAAAAAAAGAAGAAAATATTAATTATTAAGGGTTTGCTGACAGAGATTTTCCAGAATGTGTTTTCATATCCTTTGTTCAAAGGGTGAGGGGCCATC
This sequence comes from Temnopleurus reevesii, assembly GCA_036244855.1. Classification (NCBI taxonomy): domain Eukaryota; kingdom Metazoa; phylum Echinodermata; class Echinoidea; order Temnopleuroida; family Temnopleuridae; genus Temnopleurus; species Temnopleurus reevesii. The sequence goes on from BQKZ01000685.1 coordinate 126,603, forward strand.
ACTAATCAATTAACTGTTTCACAAAATGGGGATTGTCATATAGGCTGCCATTTATGCAACCTTGGGGGAAGAATTCTTCCTCCAAGATGCAACTAAGAATAATAATTTGGCAATATTGTTATACGACTTAAAAAATCCAAAAATATTTGATAATTACAATTTTTATTTCATAATCCAGGTTCAAGTTTTCAGGAATTTCTAATGTTTCATTGGTCAAATTAAATTACCCATCATAAAATACTCAAATTTCTATCTTTTCTATTTTGGATTCCAAACCTTAACCCCTCATTCTTAAAAACACCCAGTCTTCTTTCGCTCCATCCACCCCTCCCCCCCCCCCCCCCCCCCCCCCCCCCCAACACACACACACACACTAGTTTGCAAGCACATACCCTAGACTTTCGGTGTGTGCATGCACAGATCATGATACAGGTGTGACTACATCACACACATACAGCATTGCTCTAAAGAGCATGGAGACACACAATGCATACCCTGTATCACTCTCTGTGTGTGCGCGCACAACGAAACCCAAGGGTCTGTTCTGGCAGACTACACACACACTGTCCATAGAGAATCCAAGGCAACAGGACCCACTGAGAAAGAGCATAAAATAGCTGAAATATCAGGAGAAATACGAGGGAATATGATTGCCAGTGAGTGGCCTAAATATAATCCTCATATAAATTAGAATTACAGGAGAAACTTTCAGCCCCAAATTATGTCAGGTCGTAAATATTCTGGCTGAAATTTTCTGGGTGAACTTGCTTGGAATAACAAAACGTTAGTTTAGATGGCTGCTTGAAGGTTACACTGAGCAATAAAAGATCAATCATTGAACTAATGTTTTGAACAAAGTGAAAAAGAACAGGAAAGCCTTTGAACAAATTACACCTATTTTACAGGAGGGACCTCTTTTTTCTACCATTCAGTGAATCCTGTAACAAAATTAAAAGATGGCATTGATATGCAGGGTCGTATTTATTTTTTGAAATCATAAAAAATTGTAAGTCCAATTTCAATGCCTCCATTTTGCCAATTTTACAAAAGAATCAAAGGAATTGTACAAGGTAAACAACTTTTTAACTCAAGCCTTCACAATGAACACAACAGAAAGGAGCTTGTTCGTAATTCACTAATAAGGTGTGACACATGTTCAACGTTTCTCTGCAGAATGAGAGGGAATGATATTTTTATGTGTGTATCTAGTTATTATTATTGCTTGAATAAAATTTGTTTACTTTGTCCAAATCCTTTGTCCCTTCAGCTTGCAATAAAGCCTAAATTTGGCTATCAATGTTAAAGAAAGACCCTAATAGATGCAGGTATAAAGATTTGTCAACAAAATACAGCCTGAAATCTTTCAATGTACCCAGAATACACTTCACATCGCACCTCATTCGTCGCTGTTTTCAGATAATACTAACGAGCATAACACCCACCCTCTCGTTATCCTGCAGAAATAAAGGTCTAATGTTTCCATCAACAGGTCATTTAAACCTCATCATAGTGAGAAATAGCACTTGTTTATGAAGAGTTGCTTCTCATTTTAACCTCTTCAGACATTCCAAAACTTCTTCCCCAACTGACAAAGTCCATATCTCTACAGCTCTTATTATAATCTTGAATAAAAAAACATCAATATATGAAAATATAAAAACGTGAACACATATTTGTTATTGTCTTTAGAGCTACAATATTATTACTATGCATATTACCTACATGTAGCATTGCATAATAATTATATCTTTTGGTATTTTGATAATAAACCTAGGCTTTATAAAATAACTCAAATATCAGTTTCAACGCAAACTTACAAGTAGGGCTAAGAATACAGTTTATTGTTGCAAAAGCCCAACTTGTTTTCTTCCCTGATCAAGACATTTAATTATTTAGCTGCTTACTTCATTATGGTTATTCACATCCATAATTCTGCTTCAGTCTATAATATTTCTTTTGGATAGCATCTCTGGAATATGCATTATCAAATCATGAAAGAGACATTACAAACTTGCGTGACAAAAAATGCTCTAGGATATAAAACAAAAAAATGACGAATAAAAAAAATGATATATGGCAAACTGTTTGGTGAAGCAATTTTGTGACATGAATGTTTAGATCAAAAGGTTGCAAAGGTTGAAAGGGTCTAATGGGTCTACCATAATCAATGTTGTCATGTTCCGAGGAGTCGGGAATTGAAAAATGTAGGCCAAAGTATGGAAAAATGATTCATATTTGTAATGATTTATGCCGAATCTAAGACATAAAAAGTTGTTTGGGTTTTTTTCTACAAGGAATTGGGTTTGGAGCAAGAGGTGATGTACCACTTTCCTGTATTCAATTCAAGTCGTTGGCACAGGAATGATTTTGCCTTACACAGCTTCCAGATAGTGAGCTATTGTTTGGGTACAATATAGCTTACCACCATAGACCTTTTTATTGACAAAAACATACCTGCACCAATGACTTGAAATGAATTCAGAACATTGGGACAACACCCCACTGATTGCTCTCATCCCAATCCTTCGTAGAAAAAAACGACATTTTGTTGCTTTAGATTCAAGGTAGTGTCATCCAATAAAATAAGATGAAAGGAAGTCTTATACTGATAGCAAATTCAACCCATGCATAAACCAGCAGGCAATCATAAGCCAAACTTGATATTGTCTTATACCATGCTTGGAATTCACTTACAGAGTAATCAAAAGAATGCTACAAGATAGCACTTAGAATTTCATAACTCTAATTCTTGATGGGAATTTGGCACACGTTTCCCCCATCAGCCCCTGCATATGGGGCGGCTTTGCCATGCGGCATGAAGGATCATGGGAAAGATCATGAGCGGTGAGGCGCGACGCCAGATTTGAGCGAAAGTCACTTTGCATCCCGCTTCGGCGATATGAAGCACCTCATAAAAGGAGAATGGGGTGATGCTCCTTCCTGCATCTTACAAGATGCGATCCAGGCTTGTATTCTCATCCATCCATCCAACCTTTATGAATATTTGATTGGGATGAAGATGACTTGTTTTAAAGCCTCTATCATCACATCTTCATCATTTCCAGCCTTGCATTCTACCCATAACCCCCTGCAGGTCTCGTAAAACTATCGCCCGACTGCCACACCATCTGAGGCTTGTCTATGGTCTGGCAAACAGGAAAGAGGCAGCCCAGAATTCCCAATAACACATCTGATATTTTCATATCATAAAGACTGTTGTTTCCTGGTCAAATTGTCCATCCGCTTGACCATGAACTTCCTAAAAAACTCAAAGCCTCACAAAGATTTTAACAGCTACAGACAAAGGATAAGAATTTTTAAATTCTAGATTTTGTCTAACCTCTAGGAATCATTGACCTACTTTTTGGCATTAACCATACATGAAAACATGTAAAATAAAATCAATTTGTTTTTATTTATTTATAAATTTTATATACTACAAACAGAGACAATGCAACATTCAGTTAAAACAAAATGTTTCTTGTTCAAAAGCTAAGTGTTTAATCACTGAACATAAACAGGATAGGGCTCCTTATTTATTTCCACTGACTTAAAACAAGTCTAAAGCTGATATTACTTTTTCATTAATTGAGTGTGAATTCACACAAGCAAGGAACTCTTAAACCTCTATCAAAACTAAACCCAACTTTAATTTCTTCCTCGAAAGAAATCTTCAAGGGAACTTCGTTATTCATTGAAAAGGGACTGTGCTACACCCAGCGCATCACTTTCACCTGAGGTAGAACATCAGGCCTCTTTGGCTCTCATATAGCTCTCCTATGGCTCGTACATGGCGATATGAGAGATACCTGTAAATGTGAGAGCCCGCCTTTGTTACATTTTTGATGAAGGCAGTAATATGATGGATTTTCAAGCTGGTTTTAGATAATCACTATCTTCTCAATTTGTCTTCTATCCTCATTGACCTAAAAAGCAATCTAGTTTCAGCCCGAGCATCTATCGACGACGGGAGCGGGTCATAATTGATTAAAAAGTGATGTTTTTACCCGTCTTTCTTATAATATATTCATAAAGAAGGTATCAAAACATGGTAATCTAAGGAAAATTAGTTTCTCCGACCCAGCCCTTCCTAGCTTACAGAACATAATTTTTCCAGCTTAGGATCTGTCTTTTGTGACCATGGAACTAATTGAGTAATTGCCTTAATTAGTCATTTTCTCAGTCTTCTACAAGTTCATGATATTAATAAATGTAATTGGACAAACTG
>BQKZ01000686.1:10124-25480 GCA_036244855.1 Temnopleurus reevesii
TCGGAGTATCAAACTTGCCACAATTGAAATAGTGTTTGTATTTATTTTTAGTCTTATTGCATGTTTTGTCTCTTTTTCAATTGTAAATGTGAAATATCAAGATTTATTGAAGAGTGTTTTGAATTCGAAATTTTGATTGCTAGACCCCCTGATCGATGCCGAATTGACCCCGGAAGCTCAGGCATCGAGATCGCCATCTCGCTGCCGCGATACCTCCGAGTGGTGCCGGCCGCACACTGTAACCCGGACCGTTTGGGATTTTTTTTTCATGGACACTGGACTATAGTCTAGACAATGTAGAGTCTAGTCCAGTGAAAACATTTTAAAAATAATAACTGAAAACATAGAATCCTCCGCGGACTAGTCTAGTCGATATCACACACACATACACACACAAAAAAATTGTATCATGATGATTAATCACTGTCTTTGACTTTGGAAAGATCATTTTTTCAAATAAAATTAAAATTTCTCCGATCAAATTTTCTAAAATGTTTAATTTAATTTTTGTAGACTATCATCCGGGAAATTCAATATGAATTATTAACTGGAAAGTATGCACTCTCACTGCTATCAAACTATAAATAAAATAATATCATGGCTTACTTTTGAAACAACTTTGAAAAAGGATTTGATTCTCCCATTCTGTCTTTTCATCCGCTCCATTTTCAGCACGGCTTTGTCAATGACTTCACAGAACAGATCGCTTTGCGTACCTGCAGAACGCCACAACTTTTGACCTTCCAAAACAGCCTCTGCTCATTTACGTTCATCATTTACAAACACAAAAGCATTTATAAAGTCCATATCTGTATTCACCGGATTTTTGTGTACAATGCATCCTCTCGTAATAAGAAATTTTGTGAGGTTTTGCACTTCAGTAATCCTTTTGTCTGCCATTTTTGCGGACAGCTGGCTGCTAGTATGGTTGACCAGGGTTGCCAATTTAAAATCACCTTGAAATTCTGCCACGCTCAAATGATTTTCTCATAACATTGCAAAAATCTCCGGCAGAATTAATCTTGAGGAATACGTGTATTAATTTTGTCGTTTAATTCAATACATGTATATCTAAAAATTAAATACAATTTTATTTGTTTTTGAAAACGGAAAGGCAACACATCGATGACAGTAAATATTCGGCCACACTGGCGCTGAAACTTGACCGGGCTGCGCTTCGCCACTGAGCTGAGCTTCAGTGTGGAAAAACAGCTCAGAAGACGGTGTTCGGGGTTTGGGGCAAACTCATTTTTTTTAAATAGTTTTCATTTGAAACCAACGCGGCAGCCGTACGATTTTACAATCAAGGTTTAAAACAAACAAAAACATTTTTTGTGGGCGGTAAAGACAAAAATGGAGAGGTTCAGCTTCTTAATTTGGTAAATTATTTTCACATGAATTTGCCATCGCTATTTTGGATCGACATTTTTTTAAAAACGGGAAAGCGTACGCAAGGTGTTGACCCCCCTCCCCCAAGCGTACGGTTTGTACGCCCGTGAAAATGTTGATAATTGTGAATGGCCCCTTAGACAGTACAAGTTAAAGTTGAAAGTGTATGGAAATCAACAGGAATGCGGTGCCTTATATAAAAGTTGATTCCAAATTATAAATAATCAAATTACATGTACATATTATAAATCATGATAAAAGTTGAACCTTATAAAACAAAAAATGACATACTTGTACAAAAAAGCCACAAACACACACACACACACACACACACACACGCACATAAGCACACGCTTACTTATGCTCACAACTATTGCACGCAATATGCAGATAAAATAATGTAAATTATGAACGAAGTAAATCATATGGACAATTTATACATGTTGTTAAGCAAGTAGGTTTTTAATTTTCTTTTGAAAGTATGAATAGATGGGCTAGATTTAATATTGGCAGATAAGGAATTCCAAAGTTTGGGACCTGTGAAAAATATCAATTTTTTGGAGGTACTGGTTTTTGGACAAGGAAGATGATAATTTATTGAGTTTCGAGTTTGATACGTGTGAATTGAGTTATTCAATACGAAATATTTTGAAATTGAATTAGGAATTAACTTCTTATGGCATAGGAACATAAAAATTGCCGTTTGATAGATATGTAGGTCATAGAAAATCAGAATTTTGAGATTAAAGAAAATGGGTTGGGTATGATCAAGATATTGAGAGTGGGAAATTATTCTAGCTGCTCTCTTTTGCAATTGGAGTACTCTGTTTTTGTTCAATAATGTAGAATTTGCCCATATGAGAATACAGTAACTTAAATGTGGCAAGAAGAGAGTATTGTATAAAATCATCAGAATTTCTTTTGGAAGACAACTCAATCTGTAAAGTACGGTTACCGTAAAGTACACCTACACACTTCGATAGACGATTGCAGAAGGCACCAAAGTGTTCATTCCATGTTAATTTATGGTCTATTGTGACACCCAGAAATTTGATATGTGAGACACGTTCAATAGTGGTATCATTTATTTTTACAGTGAAATTAACCAAATTCAAGTGTTTATTTGTGAAAATCATATATTTGGTTTTGTTGAGGTTGAGAACTAATTTATTGTCATTTAACCAGGTGACTAATTTATTGAATTCATTTAAGAAGTTGGTTTGAAAAAAATCAATGTCCTTGTGTGACATAAACACACTGATGTCATCTGCAAAAAGTATCGAATGTAACATTTGAGTAATATTGCAGATATCATTCATATTATACAAAATGAAGAGTAATGGTCCCAATATTGAGCCTTGCGGCACTCCACATCTTACTGTCATGTACTGGGATTTGTGATTATCAAAAACGACAAATTGTTTGCGATTACTTAAGTAACTCTTGAACCAATCTAAATTAACACCTCTAATTCCATAATAGTACAGTTTGTCAATCAAAATTGTATGATCTAAAGAATCGAATGCTTTGCTCAAGTCTAAAAATAAACCAATCATTGTTTCACTGTTATCAAATACTTGTGTAATGGTATGCATAAATTCGATGAGAGCGGAAGATGTGGAGTGCCCAGAGCGAAAACCAAATTGATTAGATGTAATAATATTGCACATTTCAAGAAAACTAGACAAACGATTATGTACACATTTTTCTAAGATTTTAGAAAAAATTGGGAGGATAGAAATTGGTCGGTAGTTAGAGACATTTTCCTTTGGTCCATTTTTATAAATGGGAATTATTTTGGCAATCTTCAATTCGTCTGGAACTACACCTGTTGATAAAAAGAAATTGATTATAGAACATAAAGGATGACAAATAATGTGAATAACTCTTTTAACAGACGCTATGTCTACACAATCAAATCCTGTACTTTTGCTGTTCTTGAGATCACAAACAATTTTGAGAATTTCGTTTGGAGTGGTGGGTTTAAAAAAAAAGCAGTAGAATCATTCTTTCTTATGTACATCATATAATTCTCATACTTAATGTTACCACATGAAGATGATAATTTGGGACCAATATTAACAAAAAACTGATTAAAACAATTTGATAGTTCATTTTTGTCTTCTAATTTGGCATCATTGTGTTCAATATAACATGGTAATACACTTTTCTTCGAATTTGAACCAAACATTTTGTTGATAACATTCTATGTATTTTTCATATTGCCGGCAGCAGTTTCAAATTTAGCTTTAAAGAAAGCCTTTTTTAATTTTGTTATTTCGTTTACAACTCTATTCCTAAAGGATTTATACTGATTGAATCTATAATCCAAAGGGTTTTTAATATACTTTTTATATAATTGATGTTTTTTGTGACAAAGTTTATGTAATGTTTTCGTAAACCATGGTTTATTGACAATTTTTTATCTTTTATTTTTTTGATGGGAAAACCTGTTTCATAAAGATGAATAAATTTGTGTAAGAAAGTACTATAAGCAATATTGGGATCATCACTATTCACGGTCCAGCACGTGTTACTGACCTCAGTTATGAATTTGTCATAGTTTGGCTCATTGAAAATCCGTCTATAAGCAGAAGCAAAATTATCCTTATGATTTAACTTGGAGTTTAAAATTGATAAAATTGGGAAATGGTCACTAACATCAGCTAAAATAATACTAGTAAATGTATGATCTAAATAGTTAGTGAATATATTATCCAGTAATGAGGATGAGGAACCTGCCGCACGTGTTGGACCCTGGATTAAAGGATACATGGAGTACATCATACAAAGATCAAAAAATCATTTGCATATCTATCAGTGTTTGGTTGACAAATCTCAAGTAAATTTATATTAAAATCGCCCATTATATAAAGAAGCTTGTTTTCCTTGTTGACAGTGTTAAGAATTTGGTTAAGAGTATTGAACAGACTGATTTGGTGGACGATAGATTACTCCAACTATGATATTTTTATTGTTATTTTGTAATTCTGCAAAAATTGATTCAAAATATTCATTATTTAAATCAAGATCTGGTTGAGTTTTATAAGGAACACTATTTGTAATATACAATCCTACCCCACCGCCTCTCTTTGTTCCTCTACCATTTGCCAAAAACATATAATTAGCAATATTGTACAATGGGTTGGTTTCTTTGAGCCAAGTCTCTGTAATTCCTGAAATAGTAAATTGGAGATCGAGCATATGGAGTACTGAAAGCATATTATCAAAGTTTTTATTCATGCTACTGCAGTTACAGTGAAAACAAGAAAAGCTACTTTTACCTTTATGTATTTCCGTTTGTTTTATAAATGACGTAAGCTCTTGTGGGGAAAAAAGTGTTGAGAGAATGGAGGGTTGTCTTCTTCATCTTCACTGTGGATGGGAGATAGATGTTCAGACAGAGATTGCCCATTTGCACATTTATATCGCGTAATGCATTGATGTAGGTTTTCTCGATCAGTAATGTGAACCATAGTTTGTAATCATGCACACACAAACACACATATTCAAATATTCAAGCACAAATTCAAAGTTAATCACACTGTTAAATTTAAAACAAACATGGATTAGATTATGTAGAAGGAATAAAAAAATTTAAAAGGCCAAGCGGTAACTGCTAGGAGCAGGGAAGTAAAAATTGCGCGAAAATATTGTTAAGATCAAGGTTTTGTTTTGTTTTGTTTGTTTGGTTTTTTTTAAAGGTTGATCCAGGGTAAAATGCAAAACTGTTCAGTATAAGTCACTTTAAGGAGAAATTGGAACGCGATAAGGAACCATGATAGAGAACCATTAGGATCCCCATAAATTAATCTTGTAATAATGCAAGGGTAAATTATTTATTGGTTAAATATTTGAAAATATAAGGATTCTTGGATGGAAAGTTCCTTAAATTTACTGTCTAGAGTAAATCTCACCTGTGCAATAGAAGTTTAAAAATTCACAGATTGGATAATTCATATGACCATAAAACAAAGAAGTAGATAAAGTATTGATGAAGGATTTACATATAACAGCGTCACACCAGGAACATGGCATTGTGTGACACTGTCAACCCCACCAAGATCAACACTGTAAAGTCTCTTTTAGATTTGATCAAAAGTACAGATAAATATATTCAGGTAGTTTGTACATCATTGTATACAATATCATTTGAAATTTACACAGATTGGATAATTAGGTATGAAAAAGGGTTGTTGATAAGATCTTGTTACAAATGCAAGAGATTAAAGAGGAAGATACAGCCTTGATGAAGGAATAATATATTGCAGCGTCTCACCACATACAAAATGACATGGTGTGACACTATCAATCCCATCAAGATCAACATTGTAAAGTCTCTTTAGTTGTAACAAGACGTGTCTTACTGCCATTTTCTTTGGGATGAGCAAAAACTCGCCCATCCCAAGTCCGTGCAGAAAGGATCTTCTCATGTTTTTGAACAGTGTTTAGGAGTTGTAGGGTCTTTGCCATCAAATCTTCATGGACTGATATATTCTTTCCTTTCAAATTCCGTCTGTTTTGTATGAATTTTTGACGAGCACGATATGAGCAATAATTTTACAATGATGCCGCAATGTTTTCCCTTCTCCTTCCCTTTCTTCTTCTTTTTCTGAGTACCCATCCCCTTACCGTCAAGGTAAGGGGACTTAACCCTCTTTGCCAGTTATATAATCTTTAAGGTATGATGGGGGTCGACGGCGCTGGGGTAGACGCAGTCGAGATGGGGTATCAGGGTGAGGGGTTTGTGGGGGAAATGTCGGGGAACAGTCATGAACATCAACGTCGGGATCGATGTCGCAGTCTACATTGCGAGATGATTGACCAATCAGAACTTTCTTGAAGAATGAAACATTCCTGTTCACGTGGTGATTTCCGTCTTCAGCCGTAATCATGTTCCCCTTCTTTGCAACTACCAGCATGGGGGTGGGCTGAAACGGAGGCGAGAGCTTGTTGGTACGTGAGGTGTCGCGAATCATTACGTAATCACTGATGTCAAGGTCGCGAATACGTGCTTTATTGCGATTATCAGCTTACATCTTCTGGGTTTGCTTCGCGAGGGCATCCTTGACTTTCGCTCGCTCTGTAGATGGATCACTAGGCGTGTGCTCGCAATCGAGGTCGGTGACATCGCTTACCTGAGAAAGGCATGTAATGGGGTCACGACTGAAAAGCAATTTATACGGGCTGACTCCTGTGGACATGTGTGGGCTTGAGCGGTATTGACAAAGAAAATGAACATTTCTTGTTTCCAATTTTTACGCTCAAAATTGGCTGATCAAATCGACTTCATCAAAAGCTTGTTGAAAGATTCGGCTTGTGCGTTGGCCCTTGGCCAATACGGCGTTATGCGATGATGCGTTAATCCACTGTGTGATGCATACTGAGCGAATTGAGCTGAGTTAAACGGGCTGCCGTTGTCAGATTTCAAGATTTTATCCAAAGACTGAAAACACCTTATCTAACACTGGCAAAACCACGGCGGCTGACACCGAGCGCACCATTTCCACGACCGGATAACGCGAGAACTCATCAACTAGTAACAGCAGATAATCTCCGGATGGAAGCGGGCAACAAAAATCCATACTCAGGTTCTGCCATGGACCGGGCGGCATAGCAGACTTGCAGAGTGGCTCGAGAGGTGTAGGTGTTGACTGGACTGCCTGACAGATGACGCATCGTTGAACTGTGGATTCTACGCTCGCGCCGATTCCTGATTGTCAGCTTGTACGGCTGAAGACGTAGGCCCCATTGTTCGATTCGTAGTGGAGGTCGCTGATTGCTCCAGATCATGACTAGAGGCTTGTGGTCTGTAACAATTACGAATGACGGAGCACCTCGGAGATACATATCAAAGTGCGAAGTCTGCACTTGAAGTCTATTCAAGTGCTCAGTTATCTTGTTAATTATTCGCAACTCTCCAAGCGCTGCCTTGGGTATGTCCAGGACAATCTTGTCTTTACCTGCCCCGCCCCCAAAGTCAATGGTTAGGTACGTTTTTGCCTCGGCTTCTCCCTCCTCTTCGTCCAATCCATACATCTCGATAAGCTGGTGAGAAACGGGCTTCCGTTTTGTCGCTCTCCTGTTCTGCTCTCCCTTCGCCACAATTTCCTTTTCTTCTTTCTCCTCCTTCTTCTGCTCGGCCTCTTTTCCCTTTCTCTCCGCATCTTTCTTTTCTTCTTTCTGCTCTTCCTCCTTCTTCTGTTCTACTTCTTCCTGCCTTCTTTCCTCTTCCTTCTTCTCTTCCTCCCTCTTCTTCTGCTCTTCCTCCCTCTTCTTCTTCTCGTCTTCTTTTCTCCTATTCAAGTACTTATCCTTCAAATAATGTTCGGCCTGCGAACATTTTCGCAGGCCCATACGACTCCTAGCGCTTCACGTTCTGTCTGACTGTACCGGTACTCAACGTTAGTCAATGCTCGACTGGCATATGCTACGACCTTGCTGTTCTGAACAAGAATCGCCGCGAGACTGACTGGGCTAGCGTCCGTGAATACTTCGATCGATGAGTGCGGATCATGATATGCGATGATTGTGCTACCTGTCACCCTGTTCTCGGAACGCTGCCTGTTGATCAGGTCCCCAGGTCCACTCTGAATCCTTGACAGTGGCTCATTGGGAGTTGCAAAGCCTTTGATGAACCTGGCACTGTAGGTGCCAGGTTCATCAAAGGCTTTGCAGCTACGCACTTGTGAGGCATTCATTAGGGGTTCAGCATTGCGGACTGCTTCAAAGTTCTTGGGGTTGGGTGAGACTCCGGTGAAAAGAAAAGACCAAAGAACTCGATCCTCTGCACACCAAACTCACACTTATCCAAGTTGACGGTGAGTCTGCTGTCCTTGAGCCTGCCTAAAGTCTGTTTGACTGCTCGATCGTGCTCTCCTGGAGATGTTCCGAAGCAGATGATGTCATCAATGATGTTTCGAACACCTGGGGGGGTATTCTGAAATCGTTCTTATCTTTCTTCCTAACTTTCTTCTTATCTTTGTGACTTAGGAACGCGCTAAAATCTTTCCTAAGACGTATTCTGAAAATCTTCTTAACGCGATCATTTCTCTTGTAGGACCGCCTTCTTATTATCTTACATCACGCCCATTTTGGTCCCTTGACCAATCATTTAAACAGTTATATAAGGAAATCAACCAATAGCAATGTCTCTTTTCATAGCCAAGGGTCAAGTTTCGCCCTTGTGCGTAAATTATATTTTGCGCGCTGCAATTGCGCTACGCGCTCCCTGTAGAAAAATCAGATAAATAATTATCTTACCCATGTGGCTCAAATAAAACACATGGGCTCTTTTTCGATGAATTAAAATTACTCATTTAACGGGAAAATTTATAGAAAATATCTTATCTTTGACATTTTTATTCAAATATGGTCTTCTTCTTGCTTGTCGTGCATATTTTACTCGGTTGTTAATAGGTAAATTCAAAATTATGTGAGATATAACACCCCCACCCCTATCATAAATATCTTCTCAAATATGGGGAAAGATAAGAACGAATTTAAGATAAGAAGATTTTCAGAATTGATCCTAAATCATTGGGCGCCTATGTAGGTCAGTTTTACGCGCTAAATCTTGTGGGCGTGGTCAACTAGGCAAAAGATAAGAAGAAAGTTAGGAAGAAAGATAAGAAGAAAGATAAGAACGTTTTCAGAATACCGATTTAAAAAAGTGACGTAGATAAGAACGAATTTAAGATAAGAACGATTTCAGAATACGGCCCCTGGAATATAGCGAATGACGGAACGAATTGCCTCCTGAAAGATCTCACTGGCTAATGAGAAGCCAAAGTTCAAGCGTAAGCAATAGAGGCCTTTGTGGGTTGAGAAGGTTGTGACATAGCAGGATTCTGGGGACAGCTCCAGTTGATGATAACCTGCCTTTAGGTCTATCTTACTGAACACGACAGCACCATTGAGATCGATGATGAGTTCGTCCACAGTAGGCATGGTGTGTCTTTTGCGCTTTATCGCCTTGTTTGGCTCCCGCATGTCAACGCATTATATGACAGAGCCGTCCTTCTTAGGCAGGGTAACGATCAGTGACACACAAGGGGTTGCTTCGCCGACCACCTTCTCTACAATGTCCTGCTGAAGGAGGCTCTCCAGCTTGTCCTCAACTTTGGCCCGTAAGTAGAATGGGGTTTTGTGATAACTACCGGTGATACAGTGTCATCGATGTGTAGCCTAAATTGCTGTCCTTTGAGCTTTCCGATGCCTGTAGATAGTTCTGGAAACTGATCTTGAAGATTGCTTGTGCTGTTCAAGATGCGCACAAGGTTGAATTTCTGTGACGTGTTGTAGTTCAAGAGGCATGCTCTGTTGCCTGCTACGACATTGAATCTTACAGCAGTCTTATTATGAACTGTTTTTGACGATGTTTGGATGCTACAAATGCTGAGTACTGGAAGTGGAGCAGTAGCTCCGTAGGCAAATAGGGGCGGGGCCTGCTCACTATTGAACGCTGGCCTCCCGATGCAGTCGTACATCACCTTATCGAATCTTTTAGTTTCTTTGATGTAGTCTAATGATATTCTAAAATTTAAGTCATTGCCTAATAATCTCTTCCAATCTTATGTTTCACAATATTCTTAGTCGTCTTTGCATTCTTCTTCTTTCCTGATTATAACGTTTACAGTGTACTAAGAAGTGCTCGATCTTTTCTGGAACTGCGCATTTGTCACATAATCCATTGTCATGTTGTTTAACGATTTGTAGATAATGATGGTTCGCGACGGTGATGGGAGGATCGTCGCAGAGAGACTTGGGACTTCATCCCAGGAGATTCACACTGGGTTGGTGGGACATCCGCGTCGAGACCAGGTGGGGCGTCTCGGTCTGAGTGCGATTATCATTTTCCCTTCGATCAGGAATCTCAGTGTAGGCAGAAATGAAGACATCTGGCTTTGCTGATGTGCAGGCCCTCAGATGTTCTCTGTTGCGAGTATACATTACACCATTGCGTTCGACTTCATAGGATCTCTGGTCTAATCTCTTGACGACTGTTGCTCGTTTCCACTTCTTGTCGGTGGTGTTGAAAGGCTTCATGCGAACAACCAAGCCTTCCTGCAGGTCAGGGAGTGATCTTGTGTTTCTGTCAAAGTACTTTGCCTGGCGCTTCTGTATCTTTTGGAGATTGTCGAGATCACTAGTGGTGTGACCCCGAGGCTTCAGCAACAACTCCGTAGTTGGAAGTATAGTCTTTGTTCATCGTCCCAGGAACCGCTGTGCGGGGCTGCTGTAGATGCCTTGAGTTGGCGTATTTCTGATGTTCAGCAATGCCATGTTGATATCCTCTCCAGTCGAGTGGCATTTCCTTGACATTTTTTGTCACTTATGATTGTGTGCGCTGTCGTTCTTCCCAGCTTAGCAATTTACAAGAAATTAGAGAAGTAACATGTTACAATGTGCATGTGCCGCAGGAGTTTTAGACTTGTAGATATCCATTTCTCTTCAGACTTTTACCCATCCTTCACTGAAGGATGGGTAAAAACAGGCAAAAGCCAACCCACACTCCACTAGGTAGAATGAGCCTGTGTTAGACCAATATGACAGTACTTATCCTTCCTCAAATTGGGATCATTCTGCTTCCTCATCCTTCCCCAAGAATCGCACATCCTTCCTAAACCTTCTCTCTCTTTCTCTCTCTTCCTCCATCCCTCACTCTCAATCTCTTCCTTTGGCTGATTAAGTTGATTTTGTAATGAAACATCCTCATTTTTTAACTCAGAATGGGATGTGTCATAAAAGACATCCTGGAATTTAACAATTAGAGGGTGATTTGTTCCTTCGAAACCATTCACTGTGATGAGACCTATCCATGTCTTCCTGGAGATGAGAGACGTGGGATGCGCCTCTTCCAAGACCATGAATTTCCTTCTATATTGTTAGTGTCTTGGGATTTCGCAGCTTCAACATTCGGTATTATCCAATTCATCTTGCTCTACTATTTAACTTGTGGCTTCTTCTTGCAACAGCTTTTATTGAGTTCTGTTCAACTTTCTTAGCCTCTGCCCTTTCCTGGTCTAATTTCTTCTTCCTTGCTGAAGCTGTTTTGATGTGAAAACAAAGCAATACCAGATTGGTTAATCTTACAAATATATTCAAACATAAAATCTCCATAGTCATCTTTATCCTCCATCCATCACCAGTTTCATTTTTCTTGACGTTCACTTCCAATGCCTTGATATCATCTGTTCTCTCTATCACTTTCATACTCATCTTGGCTGTTTAATCATATCCAATGCAGTGGCAGAGAATCACATTCCAAAGAATCAAGTTTCAAGTTTATTGATTCATCTTTCTCATAACAGGATACATTAATTTGTGTCAATATACAATGTAACATCAGTAAAGTAAATTTTGGTTTAGATACAAATATTTTCAAGATGAGACATAGAAACAGAAGCAGAGTAAAAAAAAAAGAAAGATAAGGAGACCTATAGAAGCAGAGCTTGTGATTAAGGCCACCTTGAAAACAAACTTTACTAATCTGTTAACAAGTATTTTCTATGAATGCTTATAATATTGGGTTACAAGATAAAACATATTTACAAGAAAGGAAGTATATACAAAAGGAAGGAAAGGAGTTACTGGACAAGTCACAAAACAGGATAGTGAAGAGAGGTAAGAGACAGGGCTAGAAGGACTTGAAAGCAGAAAAAGACACAAGGACAGAATACAAATTTTTACAAGACAAGAACAAGACATTTAAGCAAGTGGTGGAACACAACATGTGCAAGCTGATCGATTACTGCTCGAGGCAAAAATTAATCAACATACAGTGCAATAATATATGAGGTAATACTTCACAGATTGTACCAGGTAGACATGAATATAAACTAAGAAGTTTCAACATACTTTTCTAAGAGATTTTGCTTCAAGATATTTTTGAAATTATGTAGGTTTGGAGCACTGGTTATGTTTTGATTAAGCGAATTCCAAAACCTTGGTCCTGTACAAACAAGAGAGTGCAGCATAAACTGTGTTCTAGAGAATGTTAAATGAAGATGGGATGCTTGTCTCGTCTTATAGCTATGTACTCCACTGTTCCTAACAAATATTGTTGATATGGCTGATGGGTGACCCGACAGTTGCTCCGGCGACAATTGCTCCGGTTCATTTTTCTGGCTACTAGTAGGGTTAGGGTTAGGGTTATGATAGGGTTTATGATTCAGAATGATGTCAAGATTAGGATTAGGGTTAGGGTTAGGTTTGGGATTAGGTTTGACATTACACGTACTATGTCAGTGTTTTGCCGGAGCAATTTTCGCCGGAGCATTTGTCATGGAACTACAATTAGAAAGAGTGTTGTTGATTCAGAAAAGGGCTGTTAGAAATGTAAATAGTGCTCCTTTTTGTGCCCATAGAGATGTTTTGTTTTATAACAATAAATTTTGGAACATACAGGATATCTACTACCTTCACCTTGGTGTCATAATGTATGAGTTGAGCAGACGTACCCTGCCATCAGCCGGTTCCGTGACAAAGAATCCCTTTGGGTACTACCGACGAGTCCGACAGCCCACGAGTCCGACAGCTTACGAGGCCGACATTTTGAATAATTGGTGCACGAAATAGACATTATATAAAAGCGGATTAGAGTCAGACAACTCATTAATCCGACAAAAAACGCACATGATTACGACCGAACATAAATTTTGCAAATGAGACCGACTCTAGGTAAAATTTGTCTATTAGTCCGACAGCACTATATTTACATTAGTCGGTCTTGTAGGTCTGTTTGCGTGCTGTCCGGCTCAAAGCAAATAATTTGTCAGTGTCTATTTTGCATGCGTGAAAGTAAAAATGTCTAGCTCGAATCTCATTTTGAAAATTGTCGATGTAGTAGGATTATATTCATTTCTGTCGGACTTGTGAGCTGTCACGTCCTCTGCACTGTCTCTCTCTTCAGTGTAGTTTTTCTGTTCTGCTCCTGCTTCCTTTTCCTTCCTTTTACTCGCAGGCAGTTCCCTTTTCTCTTGGCCTGTTTGTATTTCTTTATGCATCAAAGTAGGATGACGTCCTTTGCACTGGGAACAGCCCAACCTTTGTTTACAGTCCTTTGATAGATGGGAAGGTTTAAGACAACCATAGCAGAGTCCTTTCTTCTTACAGAAGGTCACTTTCTCCACATGTGTCTTCTTCCCAAGAGCCTGGCAGTCTGCCAGGGCATGACGATCATCTCCTTTACGAAACGGGCATTCCTCTTTCTTCGTCTGCTTAGTTGTAGTGAGAACTTGTCTCTGGGGAGCAGGCTTTGTCATCGAAGATTCTCCTGACCTTGCTGAGCCTCCAATATTCCCATAAATAGGGTTGTTGAAAATACGTGCTTGTTTGTTGATAAACCCAACAACATCTTGGAATGAAAGTGGTTCATCACGCATTTCCTGTATACTATCCAAATAACTTCTCCACTTGTCCCTCAGCTTGAATGGAAGCTTGGAAATCACCATTCTGATGTTTTGCGAGTGATTGATTTCGCGTTCCATATGCAAATCCTTAGCCAAATTGTTCACCTCGGTGACAAACAACGAGTAGCTCTGGAGACCCTCTGGATCCTCGTTCTTTACGTTAGACCATGATGCTGCTTTATTCAGCATGGAGTCAAGCACCAGGTTCTCATTCCCAAATTGTTTCTTCAGAAGATTCTTGGCCTTCATGAAAGATGATCCAGGGTCAGTGCCACACATGCAACTCTTCACAATCTCATTCGCCTTTCCTTTGGTATAATGTTCCAAGTAATAGAGCTTGTCAGAATCATCCGATGTCTTTGCCTCTATGATCTGTTCAAATGCTCGAGCGAATGCCATATAGTTTAGGGGGTTCCCATCAAATGGTTGGAGATTTCTTTTAGGTAGAGCAGATTTCATATGGCAACTCAAAAGTGCCATCATCAGCTTATTCTGCTGTCTTTGCAGTTCAATCCATTCAGCATTTGGATTCCTGATAGTCTGATCTGTGAGTGGATTCATCTCTGAAGAGGATGGTCTCCTGATCCTTCTTGTGGCTGTCTCAGTGCAGCTCCTGCAAACCCTGGGTTTGATTGTTCATAATCACTAAAATTGATCTTGGGAATTGTCAACAGGCATCCCCATCAGAGGATCTGTACCTCCCCATAGAGGAGGGATGTACCTATCCATATTGTTAGCTTGAGCACTTCAAGTAACAAAAATTACTTTCCTGAAAGTAATAAAATATAAGTCACCTTGTGCAACTTTCCACTTCCTCATATAAACTGCACGAAACAGTCTTGCTCCTGTAAATCAAAATGTGTTCTGTGTAATTCCAATATCAGCAATACCAAACCACAATGCCAATATCAATGCATTTTTCTGTAAGTTGTTTTGCAACTTAAAATTTATGTTAGGTGCAAGATATTGATTTCATGATGAA
The DNA here is from genome assembly GCA_036244855.1 of Temnopleurus reevesii. Classification (NCBI taxonomy): domain Eukaryota; kingdom Metazoa; phylum Echinodermata; class Echinoidea; order Temnopleuroida; family Temnopleuridae; genus Temnopleurus; species Temnopleurus reevesii. The sequence goes on from BQKZ01000686.1 coordinate 24,909, forward strand.
GGAAAACCTGTGTTAGTCAACAATGGTTCATTGGTCAAATTCACTAAAAATGATAATCTGATGTTTTGCACTTTATTTTCCTTTGATGGATTCCTGTTAATGCAAAGAGTTTTCACAAAAATGTACGAATGTTCAATAAATTTTGAAGCTAGTGATTTTGTGTCAAAATTAACGCCGTTGGACGATTCTGTAACAAAATCATTTAAGTCGACTGATTTTGTAACAAAATAATTTAAGTCGAATGATTTTATAACAGAATTATGAACCCTTAGTGATTTTGTAAGAAAATTAAAATTGTCAATTGATTTTGTGACAAAATTAAAACTGTCAATTGATTTTGTGACAAACTCTTTATGCTGATTGATTTCGTTACAAAATCATTGATTTTGTAACGGAAAACCATGGCGGACACTTGGCGCCCCATAGATATATAGGGTACTACCGACGAGTCCGACAGCCCACGATTCCGACAGCTTACGAGGCCGACATTTTGAATAATTGGTGCACGAAATAGACATTACATAAAAACGGATTAGAGTCAGACAACTCATTAATCCGACAAAATTATGAAA
>BQKZ01000686.1:26196-49609 GCA_036244855.1 Temnopleurus reevesii
CAAATCTTGTCAAAACATCTTGAAGAAAGGACTGAAGTCTATCAAGTAGAACATGAATTTTTGGTGATTCTTCTTGGAGCTCTAGATTCAGTACAATGAACAAAGGAATGTTGTGCTGGAGAAATAAGCAGTATAGTTTATTCTCATCATTTGTCAGTTGGTCATAGATGTTTCTTATGCCCTGTGGTCTCGACGCGACCTATATATGACAAAATACCGGACAAAATACAGGCAGTACCAAATGAAAGTGCCGGGTCAAATCGTGCTCATTTATTGAACCCAAAGTCATTATGACGTCATGTCAACATTCGTTTATAGAGTTTGTATTCAGAATAGATCACACAACAATATCGTAGCACATATTGTTACATCCTCTCCTTTTTGAGAGATAAAAAGGTTTCACAGACTGGTCTGGGAATTTGTTAACAGATGAAATTGTATTTGTGTAGTTTGCTTTCTGTATCTCTGACGAAATATGCAATGTATTGTAATAACATAAAAGTTTTGACCCTTCTTTACTCAAAGTTTAAAAGCTTATTCATGGTCCAATAATGGCTGCAATTGATTTGTAACCCTTAAAACCTTTTTATGAAACATTTACATGTACATGTAGACTCAACAATAATATACATTGTATCATGCCTCAAACTGTTAGCACTTGCAAACATGGCAACTCAATAAAAAACAATTTTAAAACTTGAGTAACCAGTGGTACCGTGTCATTTGTCTCGATTTGTCTTCTTCTACCTTATATCCAGGAATAATTGTGCTTGATTTTGTGTTGAAATGTTTAACCAAATTTGTCTCTGAATGACAAATACTTTCTATGCATTTTGTAATGTTGCATTATGACTCAGGAATTATTGAAGGAAAACATTGTACATTTCCTTGCATCTTTAGTGTATAGAAAAATGAGTTTATACATGTTCTGATTCTTTCACTTGACACAGCAACACTGAATCTCATAACATACAAGAATAACAACAGAATAATACATTCCTTTGTTAGTTTGGTGTCATTTCACTGATGTTTCATACCATCTTTCATTTTTCCTTTAATCAATTTTTCTCTCTTTTCTTGCTATTTCCTCTTTCTTTTACTTCTATCTTTTCATTGCCATTTTTCTTTGTTTCTGTACATAATCTCTGAGCCTGTTCGGTGGTCGTACCACTCTCCCCGCTCGAGTCTTCTTTAGAGAACCCTCTGGCTGTGTGTCGTTAGTTATCTCGACGTTTGTGTGGTTCATGTGTGTTTGGCTTTTGTCGTGATGTTTTGAATCTGTCACGACTTCTTCCTGTTCTCGGGCTTTCTCGTTCAAATCCTCATTCGTGTGCTTGAGGTCTCTTCTGTTTCTTCTCAGTTGCATTCCATCTTCTCTCTCTACATGGTATGACCTGTCGTCAAGTCTTCTCTTTACAACAGCTCTTTGCCACACGCTGTCCCCTACTTTATAGGGTTTTACTCTGACAATGTCACCTTCCTGTAGACCAGGTAGATCTTTCGCTCCTTGTAGTATTGTTGCTGTTTTCTCTGCAGCCCGTCCATCCTTTGTTTTTCGTAGTGTCTACTGCTCGTTCCTGCTGGCTCAAGAAGGTTTTTCGTAGTAGTGGGCAGGTTTGTTCTCGTCCCTCTACCATGGAGGCGTAGTGCTGGACTTGTGTTGAGTCCTTGGGTTGGAGTGTTCCTTATCTCTAGCATCGCCTTGTACTGGTCAAAATGAGAACGTTTGCACTTCTGCATCATTCTTTTAGCTGCCTTCACCGCCGACTCCACCTTCCCATTGGCTTGACTGTGTCGCGGTGAGATAGTTATATGGTCGAAATCCCATGCCTTCTTGAATTTTACAAATTCCTCCAAGACGAATTGTGGACCGTTGTCCGAGATGAATACATTTGGGATTCCATACCTGGCAAAGTGTGCCTTCAGTTTCTTGATGACGGTCTTGCTTGACAGATCATGTAGTCGATTTGAGAAATAGTCTGCCGTGATGAGATAATGCTTTCCTTCAAGCTCGAACAGATCTGCTGGGTCAAACCCACTAATTCGGCACAATTGAGGAATCAAAAATTGAAAGAAATAAAATTTCATAACTCAGTTAAATTTTAATACAATATAAAAGAACAACAAGCAAATTTTCAAAATCGAAAATATGAGCTTTTAGCACTGATCAGGAGAGTTGTGGCACATGTCGGAAACAATTGGTGTAAAATGTACTGTGTAACATACGTTACTACATTTTTAATCATTAAATGTGATGATACATATACAAATCAATTCCATCCGTTTGAAGTGATTAGCTATTAACATAGTCCAATTGTACAGAATTGAAAACAACAATAGTAAAAACAACAAATCTTCCGTGTTTTTCATATTTTCTTATAAGAAATATGCTTAATCGAGTTCACCGTTAAGTATTTGTTTGTGTTGAGTTATCTTTTCTCTGGTATGTTATGAGGTTTTGATAGTATCAGATGTCTTTGAATTCTGATTTAATGTACAGAATACAAGTAATCCAATTTTCATATCAAAATGTGGCACAAGACAAAGAGTTTTACCAATAAGCTCCTTGAACATTGGTAACGTATGTTACTCTGATGAGTAACGTATGTTACCAAAGAGAAGAGAAACAATTAAATCATGATAAGATAACAATTGCATATACGTGTATAACAGTGGGCGCTACGAACACAAAACTTACATGTTTTTTTACTTTTTACTTCTCCAAATAAAGCGTAATTATATTCCATCTTTAAATATTTGCCGGAATCAACCTGTCATTTGCATCCGAATTACCCATTAGATGGCGGTAGTCATTCCATGGCACAGTGTAAATGTCGTATTTGAGCCTTATTAGATGGACTTTTTTTGTAGAATTCAGTTCAAGTCGGTTTTCCATAGAATCTGCCATTTTAAAACTAAATTAGCTCGTATGGTATAATAGAATAACTAAAACTCATTAAACTCGTAACGTATGTTACAACATTTTCATAAACATCTTGAACGACATTGCTTCTACCTTATCAAACGGTAATTCAAAATATCATTGAACATCAAATTGATTAAGTTTATGCTGTATAGTATTAATAATGTACACTCATCAAACGAACGAAATAAATCAACAATTTGAGAATGACAAATTATGCATATAAGATCCATATCAAATGCGACTTTGGATGGCAACAGTCGTTCCCTGATCAATACTTATTTCACATGTAGAATTCAGTCCAAATCGATACTTCATGCATATCATAACAAACAATAATTCTTTAAGATATCAAAGAAATAATTATGATAGCATAACTCTTTAAACTAGTAACGTAAGTTACAATATTTTACATAACACCATGAAGGACATCGTTTCTATCTAATCAAACTGTAGTTCGAAATATTATCATTCAACATCGATATGATCTCGTTTGTGTCTTAATAGTCCACTAATATATCTACACTCATCAAACGAACGAAATGAACAACAATTTGTTAGGTTATCGTTATATACATATAAGATCCACAATAACAATTGTTGCAATTTTCTTGTTTCCCCTAAAATCATATTCTAAATCTTCTCTCACTCAGTCTCTCTATTGGTTGAAATATCAACACTTATTAGACAAATGTTATTCCAATATTATAACATGGCAATTAACGACTTCTCCAGTTTCATTACCCGTAAGTTTACGGTGATATCGTCCTTTTTATGAGTTGTGATTTCTGAGATGGATTATAATCACATTGGTATTTAATCATACCAATTCAACATTTATATCTAGCTCTCTTATTGGGCAAATTACTTCATCATGACGTAACACTTCTAATAAACTGTAACTCGGCGCGAGACTGTCATAATATTGATGGGCAAAAAACATTATATCAACGCTCAATATCTTGAGTAGATATTAAAACATACAATAATATTTTTCAATCTTCAAGTCAAAACGGAAATGTATTATTTTAATACATACATATCAACACTCTCAAATATCTTAGGTAGATATTAAAGCATACAAACATACTTTGCAAGCCAGAAAGGCAATGCACTGTGTTCATTCATTATACATCATTCAGAATTATTTGTTCTCTACGCTCGTGACTTATGTTAGCTCGTGATCTTTATAAAAAATTATAGCTAAAGGTTCAAGCCAAAGACGACCAACAAAAATTCCTCAAACAATGAAAAAGCTCAATTTCTACAGGAAATTTGATACTTTTGAAACCATTGAAATTTTCCAAATGTTTGCTAAACTTTGCTTTCTACAATATTCCTAAAGCTTATTTACGGGGTGAGGCGCTCATGGCCACTCTTATCAATGAATGACAGTGCAGTTCACATTATAATAATCCCTGAAAAGTCAAAGCAATTTCCTTATTTCTGTTTGTCCAAGTATCGTCTCTCATTTTGCACTAACAAATACATTGAATTTTTCTTCGATCATAGACCTTTGCTCATCAGAGAGTGCGTACATCCGAGCTGAGTCGAGTTCTGGAGGGTCGATGGCACAAAGAACGCTCTTCTTTGCAATCCATATGATATCTCGAAGAATGGGCCAATCGAATTTGTTTTTATGCAAGGGGCCTGTACACTCAGCGAGAAAGTTTACATTAATTTCATGTTCATCTGAAGTAAGCACCCTGCCCAGATACCACTCCTGATCATACACAGCTGCAACCCAGTCGTCTGTGTCGTAATTTGGCAGTACAGCGGTGCTCGTTGATGGCTCGTTTAGGTTGCAAGTCGGTTCCTCAGTGTTGGCTTGTACTCTCTTATTATCACCACGAGATGTCTCATTTTTCTGTGTAGCTTTGCCCATCACGAAACGGCAAAACTGCCATCCATCACACATTTCATTTGTCGACACATTTTCAGAAGCATTAACATCCCTGCATTTTTGGCAATAGCAGGATACATGTCGCAAGAGGACACCTTTATCTCGTCCGATGACAGCATGCACGTTCAAAGTTCCTGGAAAGGATTTGACCGATCCCCATTGATCATTGGCGAACTCACTGCTCGTTGTATATTCCTCCTTGGTCACGAAGAGGAATTCAATCTTCGTCTCACCAACACGCTCCTGACCAGTCGCCCAGGCAAAAAAGTCCTTCGCATCTTGGATGACCTGCTTCCGTTTCACCGCATTGTCTGCCATTCGCTTCACTGTGCCCCCAATCCCATCGCAGGGTCCTTTGCCATGTCCCGCTTCAAAGTAATTCCACTGGGCATGGATTCCTGGGAAGATGATGTTGTGATCCCCTACGAGAGAGAAAATGGTTTTGTTGCGATACTGGGAAGTGGGGCCATCCGTCCAGTAGTGAATTTTTGCTAGATTCGGGATCAGTTGCCTCAGTCTTGGAACAACCTGCTTCAGGATGGCGATCACCATGGATGAGTTATGTCCTTTTTCATCGGACACGGCAACAAAGCTCTTGTGAATGAGATCGCTTCCTTCTCGAAAATACGCAACAATAGGATGGATTGTCACAGTATCCTGCGTCCAATACGCACTTTGTATTTCTTCCAGAGGTACACAAGTGTAGTTCTCAGCGAAATCCATTTGCATAACACATTCTCCTGGGAGTAGATCTTTTTTGCATTCGAGTATAGCTTCAAATTGTTTTTTTACGCGTCGGGCGTGCTCTCGGAATTCCCGGATATCGGCTTTGCAACGAGAAATGAATTCCCGCCTTGTCATTGATACGCTGGTGAGTTTGATTTTCTTTCGTCCGTCGGTTTCTACTCTGGCCCATTCATCAAACTGGATGACATCTGATTTCAACTCAGAGAGGAGAAGATCGACTTGATCATCAGTAGTATTGCATCGGATGAAACCGTCTGGATTTTCAGTGACAGGTAATCCAAGGGATTTCATGGCTTTGAGTTTCAACGAGATGTTCTGATGCTTCTGGCACAGACAGAGGTTCCTTGGCGAGCACTGGACGGGCTTGATATGTCGGCATTTGCTTTGGCGTACACGTTGGAAAGATGATAATGATAACTTGCGCCTGTCTGGGTTTTCGGCAAGATACTTGGCATGGAGATTGGCAACGTAGTCACACAGAAATTTCTTCTGCTTTTTACACCCACTGTTATCTGTTTTACAACAATCCTTTTTTCCAGGACACGTACGTGAGTTGTCTGCCCTCTCCAGGAAAGTGACAACATCGTCGTGGAGAGAATCCCAAAAGCGTCGAGCTTGTTTCTGTAGATTGGTTGTCGTTGCCTTTGCCCTTGACAGATTTCGTCTTCCTAGGCCAGTCCCTTCTTGCACCATCTTGATTAGTCGGTATTTTTTGAGCACTTTAGATCCAGAAACTATGTTATGAATGTTAGATCGTGCAGACTGCTTGGATGTGGAACTGGCTACACTGCGAATCTCCTGTATCACAGCATTAGAGAAAAGCAACCTCTTCTTAATATCACTTGGAACAGACTTGGGGTCTAGGCCAGATTTCTTTAGCTGGGTGTTTGTCTTGCTTCGAGGTGTGTTCTTTGTGGGATGTTGAATTGGCGTTGAGGATTTTGGCAATGTGTGGCGCATTCTTTGATACCTCTTCTGTGCCTTTCGCTTTTCCTTTGTTACTTGTTGAAGCTTGAGTGTAAGGCTCTCAATTCTCCTGTGGGCGTTGCTTAAAGATTTGCTGACCCTCTTTCTTCTCGATTTGACCTTGAATGGCATCTTGACTATAAGTGGAGCACTGGACTGACGAGGGGTGACTGCGTAGGATACATCAGAGAGTGCAGAGTCTTGAGAGGTATCAGTTTCGTTGTTATTCCGTTGCCGTTCGGTCAGAAAGTCCTGCGTTATTTTCTTGACCCTAACTCTGTGCTTTTTCACTCTCGATTTTACGTTGTCTCTCCTTTCCTCTAACTTCTTTTTAGAAAATTTATCAACAGGTACATAATACTTCTGCAACCTCTCTCTCTCGGCCTTGAGAAATGCAGCATTGCCAATTTTCTCTCGTTTTCGTTGGCGGTAGGCAGCTTGGGTTTCTGCCCGTGTCTTGCCCATTTCTGGTAGATAAAAAGTAAAAGTGAAATTTTAATGTATTGGTTATCAACATTCAGCAGAGAGTTGCCTAATATGAATAATTCAGCCATAAGATGACATTGTACATTTCAAGTAACGTATGTTACCAAAGTAGTAACATACGTTACCAGAACTATTTGTATTTTCCTTGAAAATTTCATATAGAAATATTTGATTTGCATTCACTGAAAACAGTTTCACAAGTTTGTCGTTGCTATGGTGGGTATGATGACACAATAATTATGCTTTATGTCTTAAATATTCTACTTTAAAGTCAGATGAATTTTATTCCATTCCTAGTTACTTGATGCATTGAATTTCAATTTTGATTAGTCAATTGATTAAGGTCTATATAAATACTAGAAATTACATTGTTTACTATATTGAGAACAAGAAGGGTTGTTCTTAAATTCGATCGAAAATAAATGAACAAAATGGTTTGAAATATAGTATTATAACCCACTACATCCAGGCATTTAAATGTGGAAACATACGTTACCATTTGTGTAACATACGTTACCACTACAGCCGAAGAAGCGAGCCCGAATACTAAGCCTATTTTGGTTTTTGCATTAAAAATCAAATAACCTTGTGACAGACAAAGTGCAATTCACTCACAAATGGTTATAAACATCCATGCTAATAAAAAATTATGAGAGTAATGCAAGTGAATACTCACCTATGTAGTTTTCAAAGCTTTTGATATCAGAATCCTGCCATAGCACGTGCTTTCACTGGGCCGCCATGTGGTTGCTAAGATTTCTTTTTGTTGTCGTAGTTGGCGTGATAATTTTTTAAACACAAGTGATGTGAATAGAAGCGGAAAACTGATTGTTTCAGAGGTTAATGGGTTGAATGTACAATTATGGTAACGTATGTTACATCACGTAGGTTACATTTTTTCAAGTACATGTTTAAGTTTATAAATAACAAAGGAGTGCTTTCATCATTTTGCGATTGGATACCATTTGTATATCATTAACTATAATTACAAGAAGAATCAGAACACGTTACCCTTGGTATATGCCAGATCCATGGTAACGTATGTTACATTTCTTAAAAACATTTTTTCCTTTTTTCCAAATATTGAGCTGTGGCCGAAAAAACGGTCATTTCCTGGCACTAATGTGCATGTTTTTGGTTTTTATAACTGCATGAAAATAAATTATCGCTAATAAAACGGCAAGTAAGACATGCTTTCATCCTGTGGTTTTATAATAAATTATGGTAACGTATGTTACATCGAATCGGCGACATAGGTTTTTCAATGTAAATCATGATTTAAAGCAAAAACCAGCCTCACTCATCTTTCTTATCTCTTACACAAGATCAAAAGTTGTAAAAATAAAGGCATTTGGGGGAATGGAATTGCAGTTATTCTAGGGAAATTTACAAAAACATTACAATGCTTTTAATTTTTCAAGCGACAAGAGTTTTTTCCTACTTTGCGCCTATTCCTTGGGCAATAGTTATTTTCGGGGGCTCTTTTGAAATAAAAATTGTTATTATTTTTAATTGATACACCCCATAGAATAGTTTAGGCTGAAATTTTAGGCTCTTCGATGTTAGATTTAGTCACGATGAGATCAGATTCATCGGCGACACACCAATCACAAAATTGTGCCGAGTTAGTGGTTTTGACCCTGCTGCAACTTTCTCAAACGGTCGATCTGGTATTTCATGAGATTGGAGCGTTTCCTTTTGATTGTTTGTCTCATAAGTCCGACACACATCACAAGTCGCTATCAGTAGTTTGATGTCTGTATTCATACTCGGCCAGAATATGCAATCCCTGGCTTGTAGAAGGGTACTTTCTGTGCCAAGATGTGATGTGTGGAGTGTTTCTAGCATTTTTCTTCTAAGTGATGCAGGAATTAATACACGCTCTCCTCTGTATATTAGTCCATCTTGGAAACTGAGCTCATCACGTACGTGGAAGTATGGTTCGGCAGCTTCTCGTACCTGGTTCTTTTCTTCCGGCCATCCCTCCATTATGACGCTCTTGAGTTCCTGAAGCGTTTCCTCTTGAGACGTGTGGGTTTTCAGTTCTTTAATCTGACCGTCGCTCATTCCTGTGTGCGATGTGGCGCTAACATCCGCGAAGTCTGTTGCTCCAGTCGTGTCTGGTAAGTATGCCCTTGACAGGAGGTCAGCGATGTGCATGTCCTTCCCTTTGGTCCAATGGATCTCTATATCATAGTGGAGCATGCGCATCATCATTCCTTGGAGTCTCCTTGGTGCACTGTGAAGGGGCTTCTTCACTATGGATTCAAGGGGCTTGTGGTCACTCTGGACTGTGATATGTCTCCCAAAGGTATACTGGTGAAACCTTTCCAGCGCGAAGACAATGGCTAGAGCCTCTTTTTCGATTTGTGCGTACCTTTGCTCCGTTTGAGTCAAAGCTCTGCTGGCATACGCAACCGGTCTGCCCTCCTGCAACAGGGTTGCGCTTAATCCCGACTTACTGGCGTCACATTGGATGACTAGTTCTTTAGAGGGATCATAGAATGAAAGGATAGGTGCTGATATCAAGAGATTCTTTATCTGTTTAAGAGCATTGTCCTGTTCTTCTCCCCGTAGCCATGCCTGGTCCTTGTGTGTCAGTTTCCTCAGTGGCTCGAAGACTTCTGACAGATGTGGCAGAAACTTTGCCAGATACTGCACACTTCCTTGGAGGCGCTGTACCTCAGTCTTGTCGGTAGGCTTTGGAAGTTTGAGAATGGCCTCTATCTTCTGAGGGTCTGCTTCGAGTCCTCGCTCAGAAATGATGTGCCCTAAGAACACGACGCTCTCTCCGTCCGGAGGATAGATTTTCTCCTGTTTAGTCGGATGTCCTTCTCTCGACATCGAAGAAGTAAGGCCCTGAGGTGCTTGCCATGATTCTTTGTGGCTTCTTCCTTGGTGTCGTCAGCACCGAAGACGATGATATCATCAGCCACACATTCAACACCCTCAAGTCCTGCAATGGCTTGTTGGAGTCTCTTCTGGAAGATCTCTGAACTGACCGATAGCCCAAAGGGTAGCCTCTTCCATCTGTACCTTCCAAAAGGTGTGTTCATTGTGGTTAAATGGCTGCTCTGCTCATCCAACTCACAATGAAGGTATCCTGACTTCAAGTCCAGTTTCGAGAACACTCTCGCTCTCGACAGTTCTGGTAAGATGTCCTCGATTACCGGTAGTCGGTGCATCTCCCTCTTGAGTGCTTTATTAAGAGGTCGGGGGTCAATGCAGAAGCGAAGTTCGTCAGAGTTCTTCTTCTCTGTTATCACAAGACGACTACACCAATCTGTTGGTTTGTCTACTGGAGCCAGTATCTCCTGTGTCACAAGATTCTGCAGTTCAGTCTTTAATTCTATCTTTGAGTGACACGGGTATCGCTTTGACTCCACACTGCACCGGGCGTGCATCTGGTTCCACCTCTAGGGATACTATTCCAGGTAATTTCCCTGGAGATTTGCCATCAAATGACATCCTGGAACTCAACAATCAATAGGTCATCTGGTCGGTTGACACTGTGAAGGATCTTCAGATTGTCGTAATTAACTGTGATCAGGCCCATCCACTCCGATGTCTTCCTCGAGATCATAGGCGTGAGGTGTGCCTCTTCGACAACCATGAACTTCGTTCGATACTTCTTGCGTGTTTTGCGGTTTCGAAGCTTCAACACTGTGCTGCCTATCGCCCAAACCGAAGACTTGTTGTATGTCTTTAGTTTGACTCGGCCCAGTTGAATCTCACACGATGCTGGGACGTACTTGTGGGGAATCACATTAACTGTCGCTCCACAATCAACTTGAAATTTGCAAGGGGTGTCTTCAATCAGCATTTCTGCATAGATGCCCTTCTGGTGCGATACCGCGTTAACACTCTCTACGGCATCCACCGATTCTGTTTCAGTATCATCTGATTCGTCTTGATCAACCACCCTGACTTTCTTGTTACAAAAGTTGGCGAAGTGGTTTTCTTCGTGCATATATTGCATGTCCTCCCAAACGCTGGGCAGTCTCCACGTGACATCGTATGCGTTCGTCCGCAAAACTTGCAAAGCACCGTCTTGTCCTTGACTTGTTTGTTTGTATCTGTCACTTTGTTACTCGCACCACTCACCCTATTGTTCATTTTATTACTCTTCCGCTCATGCCTATACTTAGTAGTAGGTCTCATAGCGTGAATCGTTGGGTCTTCCCCAATGTTGCGGAGCTGTTGAGTTGTAGCCTCCGCAGATCTACAAATTTCTATGGCTTGCGTCAACTTAAGCTTCTTCGTCTGGAGGAGCAACTTTCTCGTTCCTTGGTCTTTTATTCGTAAGACCAGCCTATCCCTTATTAGGGATTCGTAAAGGCAATCACAGAAGTTGCACGATCTAGAGAGATCTCGAAGTGCTGTCACATACTCCTCCACTGTCTCTTGGGCACCCTGCTCACGTTTGTTAAAGATGTATCGTTCATATGTTTCGTTTGTCTCGCCTACAATGACTGTATCTATCTTCGCGATTATTAGATCAATGTCATATTCGTCCTCCCGCCTGTCACCATCCAAGACTTTAAATGTGAGGGTATTGAACAACCGCAAACCTTCTGTACCGATGCAGTTCAAAAAGACTGCACGTTGATATTTCTTGTCTTTTTTGTCAAATCGGTGAGTACTGTGTAAGTTTCCCAGAGCTGTCGAAAGAGTTTCCACTCTTCGGATTTGTTCTCTTTTAACTTGAGAGGAGGGGGTGGTGAGACATTAAATATCAGGCTTGCTTGTGCCATTGTGTACTAATCAATTAATCTAATTCACGTTGTAAAAAATGAACCAATAAAATGTGCTAAAAGAGGAATGAGGATGGCATAAAAACACCAGTGTGCCTAAATATGCATTCGAAACATGTCATTAACCTCTATACGCCATTTGTACGATTTGAAAATCATGTAAATATCATCAAACCAATGTATGTAAACATCATCATACTAATATAAGCACATAAAAAATTCACTCAATTATTCAGGTGTGATATCAATACACATGACGAAATGAAGCATGTCACCAAAATATCAAAACTTGATTCTCTTTCTAGAATCGTGTTCAAAATGGATAATCAACATGTATGCCAAAAGTGCTTTATGTCTTTCAGGTTTGTGAATATAACCCTCTATGTTAATCCATGGACTCTGTCAACTAGAAGTCAATCATGCATTCATGTATTTGCACCACTATTGAATTCTTTCGCAAACATAAACACCAGATGCGATATCTTCAAGAAAAAAAAAATGAAGTTCGTATGCAGAAGCAAGTAATCTAGTGACTCAACATCTTCAATCTTGAGATATAATGATATCGTAGAAGTTCAATTTAACCTAATTTAAGGTCACCCTTACTCTCCTACAACTAAATACGCTTTTCAAATATTCATAAATATGTAGATTCTAGAATATGTATTGAGGCGATAAATCATACGTATCGGTTCAGTATACACAATACATTCTAACGTCATGTCATCATCTTGACCTCAAACTTTCAAAGAATAAAAAAATCTTTGAACATTCATGCATACGTACACATCTTTATATAGGATCTTACTTCATGCAAATTAGAAATAGATGCACAAAAACGCGATATGTTGAATGAGTTCTTCAATTTCTGTACTTCCGTAGTTTAAACTAACAGTTATTGAATCTGTTTATGCGTGGCTCAAAGTAAGTTCACAGTTAAATGTTCAATGTCCAGTGTTTATCAATTCAAGCCCAGTGTTTGTCTTCTCTATCCAATGGACTCAAATATCCATAGATCAAGTGTCCATGTTCACGAATTACGAAGTCATCCCTCAGTCGAACGACCACACGGTAGAAATCAAACAAACTGCAGTAGAATATGCTTAGCATTCGCTTCAATCCTGGCTTGGCTGAAAATCTTTGTTCCCCAGGACAATGCTAAGACCGAAACACTTACAATAGACAAAAACCATCCTTAGATGCGCCCCCCCCCCCAAAATCCTGCCTCCGCCTACCACCGCGAGGTGGCGCTATATAGCTATTGAACCTCCATTTTACTCATTCTTCACAACCCGTACTGCTAGGACACCCGTCATATAGACGCAGGTTGGAGGCCGGTGGGCGGGAATAAGAGAGGGTCATGCGATTATCTCGTAAATGATAAAATTAGTGCTAATTTTACTGATTTACTTCAATAATCGCATGATCCTCTCTTACCTTTGCTTTATGTCATGTTACTGACCAGCACCGACAACCCCAGGGTGGAATAAATGAAGGCGAGAGGAAGGAAGAGGGCTAGGAGGATTTCGGGAGCCTAGCTGCTGCGGTACTTGGCGCAGAGGCTCCGAATCGCTCTTCACCCGCGCAGATAGAAGGAAATGAAGGAGTTCTTAGAACGCCAAAAGGTTGCCTTCATTATGTCCTCCGTCGCAACGCCTGCTAGGAGGGCCCATGACGTACTGATACTTCTTGTATCGTGCGCTCTAGGCTCTCTCTCCGAAGTCAGGGCTTCGGGGCCCGCTGCCTTAATGCCCTCGACAATATGGAAGAGGGAGAGGCAGCCGAGAACGGCCTCTTGGTGAGTTTGTCAGACGCATGTAGAGGCCGCGCCTTGGACAGGTACCACTTGAGTGCCCTGACGGGGCACCAGACCTTGTCCTCAGGAATAGAGGAAAAAGTGGAGAGCTTGTTGAGAAAGATCTCCACTGGGCCCGAGACGTCCGATTGGTTCTTAGCGATAAAGGAGGTCTCTGGGCGTAGCCGCACCCCATGGGGTTCGAACCTGATGTGACCTGCTGCCGTGGTCAAGGCGGGGATGGAACTACGTCTATGACCGGAGGCTAGCGCCACCAGTAGAACCGTTTTCACGGTCAGGTGGTGGAAGGAGGCGTCACCCAGTGGTTCGAAGGGGGGACGGGCTAAGGCGTCTAGCACCTTAGGCAGGCTCCAGGACGAGGCTCGCGGCCTGTGCGTTGGTCTCTTCAGGAAGAAGGACCGTAGCAGGCGGCCTAGTTCTGCGGAGTCCGAGACTCGAGAACCGTCCGTGAATCCATTGTGGATGGCCGCAATGGTAGAACGGTAGCCCCTGATCGTGGGGAGAGCGAGGCCCTTGTCGAATAGGTGGATTAAGAAATCCGCTATGACTAGGCAGGCAGCTTCCCTGGGGAAGAATCCTCTCTCCTCGCACCACTCGTCGAAGGCCGCGAGACGAGAGTTGTAGACCTTGAGGGTCGAATCTCGCCTACTCTCTGCTAGGAGCGATGAGGCTCTGGCAGAGAAGCCCGACTCTACCGCTTTCGCCCTGACAGCGGCCACGCAGTCAAGTGAAGTCGGCCCGGGTTCTCCGAGAGGAGACCGGAGAGTGGTTGACTCACAACGTTCGGCCAAGAGTGGTTGACTCACAACGTTCGGCCACGGGTCATCGATCAGGAGATCGAGTAGGCGTGGGAACCATGGTCTGCCCGGCCACCGAGGGGTGATCAACAGAATCTGAGCTCTGTCCTGCACGATCTTGGTGAGGACAAGAGGGATCAGATTGAAGGGGGGAAGGCGTACGGACGCAGATCCCCCCAGCTGAAAATCAAAAGACATCACTCAGTTCTCACGTAGCTGTAGACGTAGGCTTTCGTCATCGATTTCATTCATCGAACATAGATTAGTTCAAGTCGTAGGTTGCAACTTATCTGATCACACTGCGGCTAAAATTTGACTCCTTACAAAGCTGCAAAGTCACAGATCATATCCTCAGATATGCATCACCGCTGGTAGAAAACAAAATAGTCTAGCGAATCTCTTCCTCATAAGCACGAAGAATGTGAATCCAGCACTATTTCAGTCTACTCTGATCAGTTGCTTGTATTAAATCAGTCTGACATTCATTCTGTCTTTCAAACACCTTCCTCGATTGTCTCGTAGACACTGTCGTTGTGATCGCATTCACTCACGCAGTCACTTCCCAGACGAACAGTTGTCAGTTAATGAAGTTGAGTTGAACGATTAGCAAACTCATTATCACTCAAAGTTCAGTTAATTCGTGAGCACACATTGAGTTTAACATATTCTCACCTGAATTCTCTGTTAATCATGTCGATGAAGTCACGACTCTGGCGTGATATCGGGCTAAAATTATGTCCATTGCCTGTCCAAAACAACGATGTCGAGTTTCGCTAGTGCGAGGATCATCTACGCGATCGTCCATAGCGATGATTTCGCTTAAAGACTTGTCAGGTTCGCGTAGTGCTCGACGCCGCAGTCGCTTGGAGGAGCAATGTTGAATGAGCTGCGATAAAATCTCTTGCTCTGGGTCATGGAAGCTGCACGATTGCGCGAGGCGACGTAGTGATGTGACGTAAGCCTCGAGGGACTGTCCTGGAGTCTGCACACAGGACCGGAAAATGTAGCGTTCCATTTGCAGGTTCTTCATGGGGGCGAAGTACTTAGAGAGTGTGTCCCGTGTACCCTCATATGTTGCAGCTGGATCAGGTGCGGTGCCTGACGGGGGGCTCGGCTTCTCAGCTTCATAGATATCGTGCACAGCTTCACCAGCATAGTGAAGCAGCAGCGCACGCTTGCGGCCATCATCAGTTATATTAATTGCAACAAACAAATTTTCCAATCTCCCAATCCACTTTTTCCATCTTGTGGCCACATTGGCACAGTCTAATTCCGTTTAAAAGGAAGGAAACACTGGCAAACAGTTCTCCATCACTTATCATGCTCAACAGTTATGACAGAAAAGTTAGTGTGTGGGACCGTAAAGTGTATCAACATCGGACACTTACCGACGCAATCAGTTCATGATTATACTTAATCCAGCTCAGTTCAGCATAGTGCGGGGTCAACAAAATTTCCCTTTTTGCTCGTCGCCAGATATCATATCCCATTACTTCTGCAAGCCATGCTAAGACATCAATAAATGAGAAATTAGGACGACATAATTGCTCTGATCTGTCCGTTGGTAGGATGGCTTTATTCTGACAAAGAGGGCCGCATACACAATTGCCGTATGGAGCATAATGAGTAGATAGCACGATACTACAGTAACGCGCATTTTCATTCGCGCATGGTATGCGCATTTAACAAGACCCGCATGAAACAATGATTCTGATTGACGCGTTCCGATCAACTGCAACTTGCGACCAATTGCAAGTTTTGTGCAACACCCCCTAAGTCATTTAAGTACAAAGCGAAAAGCAGTGGGCACAGCTTGTCACCTTGTCGAACACCAATGAGAGAAGGAAATAATTCAGAGAGTTGGCCACAATGTGATTTTACACAAGATTTAGCATTCATATATAAATCAATAACAATATTTAAAACTACCATTTATTCCATGAGCTATTAAACATTTCACATAATTTGATTATATTGATTGAATCAAAAGCTTTGCGGTAATCTATGAATGCACAAAATAGTTTTTTATTGCAGCTTAAATAAATATCAATGATTGTCTTCAAGGTAAAGATGTGGTCTAATGTTGAATAATTGTGTCTAAAGCCAGCTTGGTCACTTCCTAGTGAGCCAGACAATTCCAAAAACTTCATGAGTCTATTATTTAACAACAATGTAAAAAGTTTTCCTAAGCAGCTTAAAACAGATATTTCTCTATAATCATCAGGATTAGAGGGGAGCCTTTTTTTAAAGACCGGGCATTTGATACTAATGGACCACTCATCTGGAATGTGACCATTCTTTAAAATCAAGTTAAAATATTTAGTTAGAGCATTAACAATGTCCTTACTTGCATAAATAATAAATTCATTTAAGATGGAATCAATACCAGCTGCTTTGTTAAGTTTAAGTTGATTGATGCCAGATTGTACTTCTTGTTCAGTAAAATCCATATTAATAAAACTGTTTGTAGTTTCTTGATCACATTTGGGGTTAAAATCATTAATATCATTGAGGCCTTCAGAGTTATTCAAATCAATAAAATCGATAACCTTTGAATTTACTGAAACAAAATTCTTTAAATGCTGGTCTAAAATAAGTTTCAGGTCAGTTATTTTGTCCCTGTTAAGTGCCTCTTGATAAGGGATTTTCATTGATGAATTCCACATTGGTTTTACAGATGGAGAGAAAGTTTCATTATTCCCTTGTGATACAAGATTATCATCAAATGTGGAGCTCTTTGTGTTATTATTACATAAACTAAATATTACAGGGTTATGAACATCGGAGAAGATTACATTAAAGTCTGCAATTTCAAATTTTGAAACAAATGGAATAATTTTCTGGAGATAAAATTAAATAGTCTACAACACTAGTATTGTTACATGTGGGTCTTCCATAGTATCGGTCGAGACCCAATCTTCCATTAGCAATATACATATCAAGATTTTTACATAATTGAATCAATCTTAAACCATAATTATTTTAGCACAGTGTGAAGAGTGGTGGTTTAATGGGAAACCCAATTGTGTCTACATTAAACAGTTGCTTAATAGTTTTTGGATATGTCCTAAATTAGAGATTACATCATCATCAAAGTCAGGTTCACGGCCAGTCCTTGCATTAAAATCTCTACAAATACAAACTGGTAGTTTTCTGTTTGGTAAATCAGAGAGATTGGTTATGTTTTCTTCTAATGAATCAAATAAGTTTAAAGGGGAACTTCACCCAGACATTGATGTGTGCTCAGTGGATGAAGAAAAATACAATGATCAACCTGTGAAATTTGAGCAAAATCCGACAATCCATTCAAAAGTTATGAATTTCAAAGTATTGATTTACACCCCTCATGGACTCCTCAAATTGGCAAAGTACAGGCACAAAATGGCTGCCAACATGGAGAACTCTCCATTCACTTTGTACACAGAATTTCACAATTTCTTCTTTTTCTAGAAAAGTAGACAAAATGGTACTTTTCTGTTCAAGTATGATATGGACATTTTGATTCTGCATGCATTTCGAAATGAATTTTGTTGATTTGCTGTCTACTTATCAATGATCAATGTTCGTCTCCTTCAGTTCTTCTTCATAGAATCTTTGATTTACAATGCTCACTCCACACCCTGTATCTATTTCCATCTTAAGGGGTGACTTCTCAATTTCTAGTTCTACCATGATGGGCTTGACCTTGGACCCTTTTCCTTTATGGGTATGACTGTGGATCCCTACATAGAATAGCTCTTCTTCTGAATCAGAACTAGTACTGGAGCCCTCTACATGACCTACCCTTGACTTCTTTTTGGATTTTCTAGGCCTATCTTTTCTGGGACCCTTCTTTTCCATGTTCTCCCATTTCTTACTCCTACCAGTCTGTGAGCTTGCCTTTGTCTTGTCACGACACATGACTTTCAGATGACCTTTGCGTTTACATAGGTCACACTCATAGTCTTTGAAGCGGCATGTCTTTTTCCTGTGTCCAGTCTTTCCACAGCAGAAGCAAGATTCCCCTGCTGTCGCATAGTTCACCTGTCGGCTAGCATGGTCATCCGCCTTCTAGGTCGATGACTGTAGCACCTTGATGTTACGCGTCGCCACCTCCATCCGGAGCGCAGTCTTCACCGCCTTGTCGAGCGTCAACTCCTCCTCCGATAAGAGCCATTTCTGGATCCCCTTCTCAGCCAGGCCGCACACGAATCTGTCTCGCAGAGCCTCTTCCCTGAAGGCTCCAAATTCGCAGTTCTCTGCCATCTTCTTCAAGTCAGCAAAGAAGCTGGCCACAGATTCACCAACTTGTTGACCCCTCTTCCAGAACTGGAACCTCTCCAACATAACTGGAGGCTTCGGATTATAATGTTGTCTCTGTGCCTCATCAATTTGCACTAAAGTTAAGTCCATAACTTTTCTCGGTGCCACTAAACTTTTCAGACGTGCATATTGCTTGGCACCCATCACTGACATCATAATTGATACCTTCTTTCGTTCTTGTGAAATATCATTAGCTAGAAAATAATGCTCTAACCTCTCTCTGTACATATCGTACGTCTCCAGGTCCGGATCGTACGCCTTGGCTTTCCCCATACCAGCGGCTGCCATTTCGATCGATGTTCCGTTGACTCCTTTCAGTCCAAAAACGATCGAAAATCACAAAGGAAAAAATCCTTTTCACAAATTATCCATCAGTCCTGGATTATCACAAAGTCCATATTCACTGGTTCCTTAACTCTCGTCGCCAAGTTGTCATGTCTTAACCCGTTCTGACAGACAAACAAATAATAGTCCGAAATACACAAAGTTTCATTCGGTATCCATATCTGCGAACCTGTTCATTTATTGTCACAAGGTGGCGCTATACCACAATATCATAGCTTGAAATATATTTCTTAAAGTCAGGAAGTGCGAATTTCCTAGATAGGCCGCATACATTGAGAAGAACAAAGTTTATATTGGAAGATTGGATGTTTCTTGCGTAGTTATGGTCTAATCTGCTGTGGATTGGTTTAGAGTTTCTTAGATGATCAGGAGAAGGGGATTCAGGGACAGGATCATTTGTTTGAAGATTTGCATACCTACCAACATTTAAATTTTGGAAATAGGGAGTAAAAAAAATTTAAAAAAAACAATTAAGGGAATAAAATAAAAAAAAAAAAAAAAAAAATTAAAAATTAAAAAAAATAAAAAAACAAAAAAAAAAAAAAAAAAAAAAAAAAAAAAATAAATAAAAAAAAATAAAAGAAATAAGAATTAGGCAAGAATTAGTGAATAAATACACCTCACTACTGGTTGCTTTCTGAGCTTGTCGGCAAGTTCATCACTGTCAGTGTCAGCAAGAAAATAGATGATGTGTTTTGTTTTGGTTCTTGAGCATGCATACTTCTTCGCGATTTGAGAATCTGGGAACATTTCTCGGCAAAGTGGTCCACTGTGATTCGCGATGGCCAAATTATGCTCCACAATAAATCCACAGAACAAGGTTTCATCATTAATGACACTTGAGTCTTCCTTTGAATCCTTTTTTTTTTTTAAGAAAGATGTTAATTTCTGTGATGACGACGGCTCATTTTTCTCATTGGTTTTATGCTTGGCAGTGCTGATATGTACTTCAAGATCGTTTCGTCCACCGTGCGAAATGCTTACATCCGTTCTGCAAATGCGACAGAAGGCATGATGCCTTTTCTTGATGTGGAAAAACATGGATATTCTGTGCTGTAGCTGTCTTTGAAGATGCAAAGCCTCTTTGAAGATTTAAGCTTGACTATTTTGCCTTTCTTGTCCATGATTACTTTTTCTCGATGTCGATTTGTCTTGTTTTAGTCGTTTCAACTGGGATTTTTTTTCCTCTGGAAATGCAGAAAATCAGGACGTCCCGAATTTGGGGTGGTTTTAATGTAAAAAATCGGGACTGTCCCGGGAAAATCGGGACAGATGGCAGGTATGGATTTGTTGTTGAAATGTTCGATGATGCAGAGCCTCTGCCGACAACCTAGACATCTGAGTATATGTAGTGGGAGAGGCCAAGGCGACTGTAGTCAATCGCCTCTACCCAAAGTCTGAATAGGTCACCGGGATTGTCCAAAATGACAAGGGTGTCATCAGCACTATTACAAAATATACAACCATTCTTTGTCGATACTCTTTTTACCATGGGAAGCGACTTGGCATACCCACGGAGCCGGTTTCTGAGTGGTGTGAGGCCTTCGTTTATGTCGACTTCTTTGAGCTTGGGGATATTCTTTAATTTCTTTCTGGCATCCACCATGTCATTGGCGGTTGCCCTTGATGTGAACTTGCAGAGTATATATTTTTTTTGCCTTCTCCAACCTGGTTGCAACGACTGCATCTACGACTTTTGCAACGGCTTTAACGAATGCTGGGAGGAGTTGAGAGATGACATTCGTTGTGATCGTTGAAATCGTAATCTTATTAGGTGTCGCTATGGTTGTATCAGAAGTTGTCAGGATTGTACATCCATTAGATATGGATTGTTGGCTGGATGATGGGAGAAGCTCAGAGAGAGCTTCCTCGATTAAGTTTGGAATGTCGTTCCCTTTATCTGTAGTATCGCCTTCAATGGGGAGCACGTCAAACCTGTTACTATCACGTCTAAGTATTTTTGGCATGTTAGGCCTGGTGGTAGGGGTTGGTGGTGTGGGTACTACCGACGAGTCCGACAGCTTACGAGGCCGACATTTTAAATAATTGGTGCACGAAATGGACATTACATAAAAACGGATTAGAGTCACAACTCATTAATCCAACAAAATTATAAAAACGCACATGATTACGACCGAACATAGATTTTGCAAATGAGACCGACTCTAGGTAAAATTGGTCTATTAGTCCGACAGTTTGCTTTTTGCCCGATAAGACTGACAATAGTTTAAATTGTATTTTAGTCCGACAATTTATCAATTTTGCGCAATACTCCGACATAATGAATAGCGCCATTTATGTTTGTTTATCAGAAAAGTTGATGTATACGCTAGGGTAGCCCAAGAAATGACATATATCGTGCTTTTCGATGATATAGCCTACTCCTGTGATTTTTTTTTTTTTGGGGGGGGGGAGTTGTTTGCAATATCTTGAATCAGGGTGGACATCAATATCGCTTATTGTGCCAACCAAAGAATACATTATTACATATATTGCTAGGTTAAAATGGCCCCAAATTGGAAGAGAAGACATTTTTTTTGCTTGCAAGTTGCCCGGGCCAGTTACCAGTTACCGCCCCCTCCCCCCGGGCCAATTAATGAGGGGGCCAAAATTCAAACTTTAGGTTAAAATGGCTCCAAATTGGAGGTGAAGACATATTTTTTTTCAACTTGTCAATTGTCAGCCCCTGCTGGCCGCCTGGGGGCGACAGATAGGAGGTGAACACCCTCATTTTTTTGTTTGTCTGATCCCGAACCCAAACTTCTTCTTTTCCTAAAACGGCTTAAGATTGAATTCCGGAACACTTTGCCTATATAGACACTGGTCAGAACAGAAAAAAGTGGGATTCCAGAATACTGTTACCCCTGGAACCGCCTTTAACTTCTTCTTCTAATTATCTAGCTCTGTAAAGGTACAGGCAGAGTATCACTGTACGCATCTGTAGACGTATAGTGGGGGTAGACGGAGATGTCCCGGATGGAGGTAGTGTGTTGAATACACGCTGTCCCTCAGCCCCAAGGCAATAGAGTAGGAGAACTCGGCGACGTTTCTCGCCGTACTTGTTAGCGATCAAATACACCTCAAATAGTCCCTTCCACTGCTTCCATGGCATCAGCAATGGTCCAGGAACTGGTAGAAAAGACGGAGGCAATTGCAAATTCGCCATCCTTGTCGCCAATTTATAATGTCCAATATGTTAACGCAATAAAATTCACATATTAGAGCAGAACTAACGTTCAAGGACCTGCGTCGTCCATCTTTATTTCTTTCCAACTCAACTCGAAACTAGCCTTGTTTCAAGGCGTTTCAGGACACATTAACTTGTTGCATGACAGTGAACGCTCTTCACCATGGGGTACTTGGAATAGACATCTGCAATAAGTAAGTGCTTCCTTCCATCTAGGTTGAACAGATTTGTGCCAATGATTTGCCAAGGCCTTGATGGTATCTCCCGTGGTTGAAGTGTTATAGCAGGGTTAGAAAACAATAACTTGTACTAGAGCTGGGACCAAATTCAGGTCTAACGTTTGAGGTGGATCGTCATCTATTTTATCCGCAAAAATATACAGTGGAAACTTGTTATAAAGAGATCTGATATAACAAAATATCTGCTATAAAGAGGTGAAAATCTGGCCCCCGCTCTTCATAGCCTATACTGCTATAACAAGGTATTTTTGATGGTCCCGAGCACCTTGTTATACAGAATTTCCTCTGTACAAGAATCCATAAATCCATTCATGTCTCTATCTCCATGTACAAAATCCACCAGCTGAATTAAAACAATCATTTTTTTAAATGCTTATAAATCTGTGAAATCCAAGAGATATCATGACAATTGAACTCTCAATTGTCATGACATTAAAGGGAAACCAACCCCTGGGATTATCGTGCTCTCATTGAATGAAGTAAAATCAGATGAACGAACTATGAAAATTTGAGCAAAATTGAACAACCCGTTCAAAAGTTATGACTTTTCAAAGTCACAGAGAAATGACGATCCCTACCGCTCATGGGGATCCGTGCGATCGGCAATTTCGACAGAATCCGTGACGTCATGTCGGACAACTCCTCATTCGCTCTGTATACAAATTTTCACATTTTCTCCCTTTTTTCGGAAAAGTCAACAAAATGCCAATTTTCGATCGGGGCATAGCATTTCTGTATTGATTCTGCATGTATTTTGAAAAGAATGATGTTGCAACCTTACTCTAAATTTTTCATTAATCCATTTTTAAAAATTCTATGTACAAAGTGAATGAGAAGTTGTCCAACATGACGTCACAGATTCTATCGAATTTGCCGATCGCACGGATACCCATCAGCGATAGGGATCGTCCTGTCTCTTATACACATCTAGATGTGTATAAGAGACAG